>WUAW01012123.1:22603-33202 GCA_017165845.1 Thaumetopoea pityocampa | reverse complement strand
AATGTAGTATGTACTGTGGTCTCTGCCTACCCTTATGGGATATGAGTGTATGTATGTATGTAGTTAACAATGAGATTGTAACCTGTGCAAAGAAACACACCACATGCGTAGCGTACAACTGTCGTTATTGACGGTGGTCTACATAATTTTTTTATTTTCAGGGCATTCGATGTGGAATTATTGTATATAGCGCAGAAATTAAAAATTCCCATAGTGGAGATACCCGTTCGGTGGACTGAGATAGAGGGCTCTAAAATAACTCCGGTCCTCTCGTGGATACAAATGGGCTGTGACCTGGGACTCATATGGCTTAAATACACCATTGGGGCATGGAAAATTAAAGCACTAAAATAGAGTAAGATAAAATCATATTTTATATATTGTATTTATAGGTAATTAAATGAATATTTCATATACAATTATTTTTATTATTAAATTATGCAGAAATATTTCTCAAATGGACAAATATTTAAGAATTATAATTATCATGGTAATGTATCGTTCAACAATTATAAAACTCCTGAAACTATTGGATTCCATTCCATCCATTAAAAATTTGAACCACAGACAACTTTTCTCATGGTACACTTATAAAATAGAAAATAATGAGTATATTAGAGAAAATAAATTGATACTGAAAAGAAAAAATACTATATACCAAATAAATGTTGGGTCTCGCCAAAAAGAATTGTAACTATATTTTTCTAAAATTAGTATTTGCCTTAAGGTTTGGTTAGGTGGGTACAGCATCCATTGACCGCTCACGATAGTCAGAAATAGTTCGCTACCTCAATCCCACCGACAAAGCTCTGCTGTTTTTATGGTAGTACCACAAAATAAGTTAATCAGTATTGGTGTAACTTATTTTTGTTGCATTATTGTAAGTTTTATTTTTACAAATTGGTCTGCAAGTGCGACAGGGACAAAGCCGTACAGATGACAGACAGATGAAGATAAGCTTTATGGGTATAGTCTATTTCCAATTATTGAGGAGTAATAAATTATGGTAAGGTACAATATTTTTTCTTTTCTAGTATCAATGTGTTATACAATAAAACAATTCTTGCTCGATACAATGATTTATAAACATACAATCATAAGTAACACTTGAGACATAAGAAGTATAGAAAATGCAGAGAATTAATCGGTAGAAGCATGCAGGAGTAGGTCAATTATTGTACATTGTATATATTTTTATGTTCCAAATGTATTTACATTTTTGTTTCTCCTAAACGCATGTTATCTAACGATTAAAATCTGGAACATGCTCCTTTTTAACCTAGATTATGGAATTTATAAACACTGAATGTAGCCTCATACAAATGGAGATAAAAACATTTAATGCCACATTAAAAGTGTATCTAATACAATTGAATAGAAGCTCAATTTGAGCAAACAGGCATTTGGTAGAAGTAAAATATTTGATTTCATAACATTATTTTTTGAGCGTTATACATAGCGGCTATGCTTTCATTTCCTTCTGTATATACATATAATAATCTAATCAATATTAGTTTGATCAATCTATTGCAAAGTTAAAAAAAATTGGTGACGTTTCAGCAGAAAAATACAATTTTTAATATTCAAATCCAAATTTAAATTATCACAGATCTTTTGTAGTAAGATTCTTGTTTTTTTTTTTAATCGCTATTAAGCTTAAGATATACATGTAATAACGGTACATCAGTTGTTTCAGAATCGTACATTACTATCATTTAATATTTTCAACAAAGACTTAAGCTAATGGAACTATCATTGATAATAATAAATTGTTTAATAATAATTATCATATTCAAAAGAAAATTATAGCTTGGTAAAAAAAGCCTAGGGCATTTGCTGACATAACAGCTAATAAAAATTGATGACTCAATATACTTTTAAAAATGTATTAGAAATCCACAACCTCGCATATAAATGATACAAATTTTATTTAATACTTTTCATATTGGTGTGTAGTGCTCTATCTGATATAGTAAATAAATATTTAAAAGTATATGAAATTACATCCTCTATTCGAGTACAGCACAAATGTTGCTACATTCAAGCGATTTCTAATCTTTTTTGTCAAACTAAATATATAGCTTAAAGACTGATTTTGTCTATTAAAAAATATATATCTGTAAATTAAACAGTATTATGTTGATATTTTAAATAGGCCAAAATATACATATAAAATAAATAATCCAAATTTAAATTTTGTTATTCAACAATTCTGTTTAAAAAATTTATTTGGACGAGTGTTTTTCATAATGTGTTTTAACCCATTACTTCCTAAGCATCGAAAACATTGGAATTTTTTGATCAAATCTTTAAATTAAGTTCATAATATGTTGAGAAAAAATATTTTGACAAAAAATAAAATAAAAAAAGTACCTTCCTTGCTGAGTACGGCTTATTTTGAATGTATACCACAAGTTCCCAAATTATGTTTTTGTTTTTATTTGTTATATATTTGGTAGAGGTCTAAAAATCAGTTTTATGTACTTTGAAGTTGGTAACTTTTTTCTTTTACTGTATTTAAAATCGGAACTTAATTGCTCTCCTTGAGCTAACAAAAATGATCAATTTGAAAAAATACATTAAAATTACGTAAATATTTTTTACAGCGAAAAAAAAAATATTTTATTAGCAAAATATTTTAAAAATATAATTTTCATCAGAAATAATAAAAATAAAAGACCTAACATGTAAAAAAAATTATGAAAATAGTGTCCTAAAAATAGGACAGTGGGGAGGAATGGGTTAAAATCGTAGCTGTATCGTTAAAAATCGAAATATTGAAAAAAAGCTACGATTACTGTGCTAACGGATGTTTTACCTGTCGGGTACGTTCGACGGGCAGTGGGCGGTGCGTGTGTTTAGTGTTGACCTGACCGACGAGCGGTTCGCGAAACGACCCAACAGCTGGCTACGGCCAACACTAAACGAAACAGAAATTGCTCTTTTAGTGCACTCGTTTGATAATATAATGGAAATACTAACGGGGAATGTTCCTCTCACCACTATCTACCGAGTTCGTAACTATGCAATAATGATCACAATTATACTTTTTTAATCTCTGACACCACAGTTGTTTTATTATCAAGTATACCCATTCAGTCAGTAAATATGTAAACAACTTTGTAAATTCAATAAAACGTTTTACTCAAATTTCACTTTCTAATCACTTTTAAAAAGTATTATAAATGTATAAAATTATTATAAAATGTATATTTTCATTATTCGGGAGGTAATGATATCACAAGTGGTATAAATGGGTTTTTACCGATTTTATCAATGTTTTAATGTGATCCTTTTCTCTCAAATACACCAATAAAACTAATATTAACAATTACAAATAGAAAACTAAATAATATTAAAACAGGAAGAGTATATAAGTAGAATGGTGTATATATATGAATGGCTTCATGCAGCAAAAAAATTTGATTCAAGTCAAAATTTGTGTATACTAATGTAATAAATAGTATTAATATTGGCACCAGTGACAAGACCTAAAGTGTACACTGATCACTGTAAACGTAATATGAAAGTTTAAGACGATCATCCACATGAACTCCATTTTCATTGTATCAAAATAACATCAGCACTTATTATACAAATTACACATACAAAATTAATAATTTCATAATGGTGTATTCAATAATATGAAAATAATTATATATATGTAGAGTGGACTACGTCATTATACACTGTAATCCAAAATCTAATAACTCTAGATCAGGGGTCGGCAACCCGCAACCTACGGGCCACCGAGTGACCCATTTGATAATATCAAGTGACCCCACTTTAGTTCCGAAAATAAGTATAATAAATAAAAATCAAAAAGATTTGAAAAACACGAAAATATCTCTGACCCAAATGTGTCTTTAATGCTTACATTTTGATTGATTTTGACCTGTGGCCAAAAATGGCTGCCGACCCCTGCTCTAGATGTTTCATTGAAAATGGTCATAGGCTCGTTATGCTCATAGATTATTTAACACAAATGGCACAATGTTACCCTGTGCGACGAGTCGGTTCCGCCGGAATGCACGGTTCATACATACATACACTGTCCGGCCAGTAAGTGTTTGAGGTTGACATTTAGTACAAAAGTTTTCAGTTATATACTAAATAGAAATAAAAAATAAAATAATACATACTAAAAGGTCTTCATATTAGGACCGTAGCACAAAATCTTTAACCAACCGCTGGCGTAGCTTCATAAACGTCTGAGAGAAACCCCGCACACTTGATCGCGTTTGGGAATCCGCCCACATTTGAGACCACGTTAAACATATTGATAGCAATATCGAGATACAGAACCGAAGAAATCGCTGACAGCAATTAGTTTTTTACCATTTAGCGGCATTTTTTGATTGATTTAATATTCTGCCACCTGTACAGCGCCGTGTGTATGGAAACGCTGAGCGGGCGCGCACGCACGTTATCATTATGGGAATAATATCACACACAAACCTAATTAACACATTCACCGCCCGCAATGCGATGTGTTGCTAGCTATTGCCTCGGGAATAGCTAGCAACTTGGGTTAATTAAAAATTTTCCCGGAAGTCCATTTATTTATTTATTATAAGTAATTTTCCCGCGCAAATGGGACACTGGCTACTGACAATTCTACACACGATTGGCTTAATGATGGCGTTACATTACGAGACGGTGCATGATTGGCAGCGAAAATGTTAATAATTTTTAATCACAATTAGCACTTTAAGTGAACGTAATAATTAAAAGAACCAGAGCAGGTCAGTTAAAAATTTTAGTTCAAATTTGTTCGCGCGCAACTGATATTCCGCGCGAATGGACTCCTTATAAATTAAGAATACAGTTGGATAAAGCTGTAGGCACTGTATTGTGCGTATAAATGTATATTTTTTTAATATGTTTCGTACCCAAAAATGTTGCTCAGCTTTGTAATGATTACACAGTCAAAGAATGTTCACGTTTATAATTTATTAATAACATGTACAGCTCTTTAACGCGTTCACTGCTGGCCACGCGAGCATGCGTCGGTGTTATCGCCTCGAATTGAAAATTGTGTGGTAAAATAATATTATTGGACGCGTGATTAACTTCTCAACGTTGGCGTCACATGACGCGCTAACGCGTGCTCAGCAGCGAATGTGTGAATACTTGGAGAACAACTGAATACATTTCATAAATGTGTAAATTCTTTGATTATGTAAAGTCATAGTAAAGCTGCAGCACAAGGTGCCACTGCCTCCAATAAACTAGACTATAAATTATGATCTTAAAATTTTGTAGTTTCACTTGCAACACAACTTACCCACTATTCATAAGTTGTGAATATATATAAAAGTACACAGTAATGCATTGAAAATGAAACACTTACATATTGGCCGCATTATATAAAACAGTTACACTTTTACCTTAAGCCCGAAAACCATCTTGAGGAATTGTTCATAGTGGATGGTGATGACGCCGTCCTGGTCTGTGTCGTACTGACGGAACGCGGATGTTAGAGTCTGAAAACAAAATACAACTCTATTTAAAAAAAAGGTCTAAATGAGATATATCCTAATACTACAGGTTGTTAGACACCAAATGTCTTTATGTTCATAATATACAATAGTAATACCATAATGAATATTAGGAAATGTAATTACATAATTTACTATATATCGACGTTGAAAGGCAATAGGGCATAAGCGACATTTTGGTCGTAAATGACTTATAAATGCTTCCTACTTAAAATTGTCCGCTTATTCCAATGCGCTTACTCCCATGGCTTTACAATGAATTTTTTGTTACTTATACCCAAGTAAAAGTCGATTGATATAATCAAGATCAATTGATCTAAGCGGCATAAAACCACATCAAACAACGTCGAATCAAATAAATGAATACTTTGCCATTTTCACGATATAACAATAAATAAAAAGTTATGTCCATTTTTCTGCAGTTTCAAACTTTAAACGGCTCTCCTGAACAATTTTGTTTTTGTCGCTTATACCCTGTTACCTTTCAATTGTCGATATTATGATAATAATGTCAGCTCACCTCCTGTTGGTGCCTCAAGAACTGGATGTAATGGATACCAGCATTATCCTGCTATTTAGTGTTAAGTTTAGTTTTGTAAAAGTTGGAAATAATATTTGTCCCATAAAACCAATAGGACTTATGCATCACTAACAAATGTAAAGTTCAGCCTTGCACTAACTTCTTTAAGAACATAGACTATAAATCTGCGGTTGGTTTCTGGAAGACTTGTGTGTGGCTCTGAGTGCACTCCCTGGTAAGCCATCCATGTTTTTTTCATTTGTATTAATTAATAAAATACAAATAATCGAGTATTAATCAAAATAACAGTTATTCAAATGAAATTTATCGTCGTACTAGCGAACGTACTACGTTAGTACCTTTGTTTTACCGTAAAAAAATCCTGTGAAGAACCGAAAATATGTGAGAAGGGCTTGCAAAAAGTGTCAGATTCTTACTCATTAAAAACAACGCAGTGGCTGACAGTCACATATTGGAGAAGAGCTCTAGGATTATATTAAGATTTTTCGGTACCCCATTGTGGCTTTTCGAGCACACCTCGGCGGAAGCGTGTGCCCATTGAAAATGGCAACATGTTTAGCACTCTTCGCCCTCTTCCTCGGAGAACAATGAATAGTTTGCCTTTTAGTAGCATCCGATCCTATTTTGAATAGATATGTAGCTGTGTCACAGAGTGTACTATAGTGTTTACAGCATTTTTCACGCCTACCCATCCGCTCAATAACTTATGTACCCAGTTTGATCAAATCAGTGGCTAATAATTGGCTACAGTCCCCTTATTACTTAGGCATCACAGTTTGCGGCAAACTTTTAGTTATAGAGCACTTAACTGTAGCAATTGCTTGGTTGGGAGAACCAAACAACTGTTTGGTTGTGAGAAACTTGAAATGACAACACAAGTACTTACATATAGTGTGATGCAGCACTGAATGAAATCATCAAACAATATGGTCCCTCTACCAAATCTGTCAAATTTCTGCACCATCATATTGATGATTTCATCTGAAAGCCTGTAACCAAAGGCTGTGAGTGCATTTTTCAACTCGTCCCTGTCAATGTTGCCAGAGTTGTCCCTGTCGAATGACCGGAAACAGTTTTGCCAGTCTGTGACATATTTCCACAGTGCACCAAAGTCTTCAAATGATATAACACCTCTGTTTTGTTTATCAAACATGCCTGAAATCAAGGAGCAGTTATATGGCATTTACTATAGTACTTACTAAGGGTACACATATACATGGGCAACCTAAAGTCTACAATTCCAGCTAATATTGAACTATTGAAGAGATCATGACATTGATTAAAATCATGATCATGCCTATATGATAACATACTGAGAGACTGATTTATTACAGAAACATACATATTACAAAACTATAGTAATTAAAAGTACAAACAAGTGAATACTGATTAAGTTAATACTTCATTTACAATCACATAAAGGTGAACTTATATTCGCTATTCATTTAAAATTCCACCTGTAAGTACACATTTAGATACAAGAATGATCCAATAAGGTAACTAAAGCAGTATAGTATAGGCATAAGACAGCAACAGATCTTGCTTCAAATAACTTATGTTTACATTAGATGCATAATGCAGTAATACCCTGAATTTACATGATAGGTGGGACTGAGGGATAACCGAGTATGTTAAATTCCCTTAACTCTGGGTATAATTTTGCATACAAATTATTTTTGATTGAGGCCAAAGACAAAAGAAATTAATAATTTTGAAAAGAAACAGAAAATCTTAGATAACACAAATACAATATTGCAAATCGATTTTCATGTAGAAGTTAGCAAGCAGGCTTAAAGATATTTTTTTCTCCTACAATTTTGTAGGAGAAAAAAATATCTAAAAATATGCCTGGAGGAAATTTTTCCTCCAGGCATGGTAATAATTGTACTTGAGTTGCATAATGCTCAAACAAAAGACAAATCAACAATATTTGCAAATCACAGGACTCTGGGTTCTATATATGATACTATCTGGGTATTACTGTATTACAATACTAAAAAAAACATACTCACCTATCATTAGCCGCACTGTTTCTGGATTGAATGGGTTCCAGGTACCATTAGAAAGGGCCTGCTGTAACTCATCAGCAGATATATAACCACTTCGGTCCTTGTCAACTCTGTAATATCATACTTATTGAACATATTTCTAATCCAAAAAAACTAAGTATGATTTTGTATTATTAAAGTATATATTAAACACATTTCTTTATATTATGGCACATAAACCATAATATATGACCATGAGTAGGTACATCTATACTATTTTAAAATTGTTAAATGTCAAATTTTCAAAAATAAAAGATATTTATAAACAAATTACTCAGATCGACTAATTAAGGGTTTTTGAAACTAAATCAGTCAATGTTTGTTTGTTCCGGCTTCTTGCAAAAATCAGGGGTAGATTTTGGTTAAATAGTTAGTTACAGTCTTAACACATTTGATCCCATCTGTGGGCCGAGCCCCCGGTAGTACAAAAAATCAATATTTTAATATTAGAATAATCAACTTTTTATTAGATTGATACCAGCATGTACCACCGGTGGCTCATCCCGGATCCTCAAGATACAGGGAAACCTAGTTTAACAGCTAGATAATTGTGTGTGCATGCAGACAATTAAGTTGAAAAAAAAGTGGTATCACTGATATGCTTCATTATTTATAAGACAGCTACTGCACATACAAGTTATTGTTCAAGTTATTTGCCAGGTGCTATACAATAGATATCAATCTCTAGGCTATTATTATAATAGCATACCTTCTGAATACATCCCATAAAAATTCCCGGCTCGGCATGGGTGATTGGAATGCCATTTTATCTGAAAAATATATATCGTTATTACGAAATGGATACAAGGACATGTAAATAAGAAAACAAGTTTTTTCATTGGCAAATGTTTCACCATAATTTATGATTTCACCATAAATGTTAACAATCACAAGTTCACTGTTAAATTATACGTATTACGTATATTAATCGATTAATTTGTTTAAAGCAATAACGTCATAATATTACAGAAAATTATAAATTTATCACCTACCTTTTTTAAACTCACGAGAAGAAAAACCAACTGTTTTCTACTTTTATTTGGGTAGTAGAAAACCACAAAGAAATTTAGATCACCGGATTGAAAAAAAAACAATGTAATTGTAATCCAATTTAATAAATTAAACAGGGACCAACTTACCCAAGGAACATAAACTCTCCGAGTACTTAATACTCAATTAGAAAGTCAAGAATTTATCTGTAGAAAAATATAATGAATTTCGTTATTAGAGTATTACTCATCAGCATCACTCATATACCAATTTATTGGACCAAAATATCGTTAATCGTTTCACGCTCAGTGCATTACACTAGAGTGGTATATGAGTGGTATTACTCAAAGATTTCCTATAAAAGACGTAAAAAACGTCGGTATATCGATATTAAACTGTATTTTTCTAGCGCGCTTTTCTATACCATAGAGTATATACTAATATTTATATATTAATATAGAGTCATCAGTTATAGCTAATATACTAACGCCATCTAACGGAAAGTGTTTCTCCTAATGAATGGCGACCTAGTGGTATTTAGAATGTTTTTAAATCTTTCCGAAAGTTTATCCTTAAATATTAGAAATGTTTTAACATTTTTAAGTATAAATTAAAACGCTTGTAATATTTGAGAATAAACTTTCAGAAAGCAATTCTCTAGACCAATTTACAATTTGGGAGAAAAATGAAACAAATAGATATTTTTTTATTTATTTTATTACAGAAAACTAGAATAGAAAAAAAATATTTACAGAAAACTACAATACATATGTAACCCATTCTCGCTCCACCCCATTACTTCATAATATTGAGTTGATATTGGAGCTATTTCCTTAGCTTGAATTAAGAAACGCATGCAGCATTGTATTTTCAGCACCTGTAAAATTAAAATAAAATATATGGAAGACAAATAAGAGCAATATTTAAAATTGAAGTCTATTTATAGGCATGATTTAGGCATTATGAGGCATTATAGACAATCTAGAATGTGAAACCAGGCAAACTTAACTATTCATCCCTATACACTTAGTGATGTGGGCATGGCAGTGTAGATTTCCTTCTTCAGAATATCTTTCAGTTTTAAATGCCCTCCTTTTACTTCTGTTTTTACTAGTGACTCTTGCTCTCCTAAGCTGTTTGTCAAATCCCATAACCTGGACTGAACCATAATTTTTTCTGACTTTAAGAGCTGCCTCCAATCAATCCTTCCTAATCCCTTCCGATCCATACCCCGCTTCCTATGAATTACACATCTCCATTTCCCAAAAAAACAATTATCGACACCATTTAACAACTTTCGTAAAAAACAGTACGATGCAGATATAATGCAGTTATATTAAAAACTCTCTCATTATATTGAGAATCATTCCTAAACTCCTCCATTTTTGGAAGGGTGGTCTTACAGTTAACCCTTTGTAAAGATCGGGCCTTATTTATTTCTTATTTATTCTTTCATCATCATCATCATCATTTCAGCCCGTCGCTGTCCACTGCTGAACATAGGCCTCTCCAATCGAAT
>WUAW01012123.1:8183-22546 GCA_017165845.1 Thaumetopoea pityocampa | reverse complement strand
ATTCTTTATTGTACATAAACAGATAAATACATTATTACATAATAAAAAAATTATGTACAAAAGCGAGCTTACTGGCGCTTGATTCTTCGAGGATTACTACTTAATATAAAATTAATTCGAAGAATACATAATATTTTATTATATTTTTATTTATTTATAAATTTATTTCTATTTACTTATCATATATTTAAAAATATATAAAATAATCCGAAATGGCTAGGTCTCTGTTAATCTCAATTTTTCTGGATCGCTCTTTCGAGACGTGAACATACCGCCATAGCAGCGACACCGACTTAACCCCCGGTTAAACGAATATATAATAATAAACTCAAATATGATAATAAACCACTATTACAACATACTTAAAAATGAGGAAAATAAGGTTACGATGATTCTGCTAAATCACGCAAAAGGAGTTCGCGGACATTCTTCTTAAACGAATGACGTGTAGTACATAACCTGATTTCGGTAGTTTTAGTTTTTTTATTTTATTTTAACGTGTAAAATCACGCTGTTTTGTAATTTTGAAATATCTGTTTGTTTTTAGTTTTTTTTCTATCACTTCTATTAATCTTCTAGTATTTTTGTCGTTCCATCTGTCTCTATATCCACTATAAGTGGATTTTGATTTATAAACTCAAAATCTGCAATGTGGATCGTCATGAAAATTAGTTACGGTGTAGATTATGACCCTTGTCAAAGTTAATTAGGGTATTATTTAACCGACTTTGATTATCCCAAAAAATCTTGACTTCTATACTATTATAAAATTGTTAAAATCAAATTTTCAAAAATCAAAGATATTTAAAAACAAACTACTCAGATCAACTAATTAAGGGCTTCTGAAACCAAATCCATCGATGTTTGTTAGTTGTTCGGGCTTCACACAAAAACCAGCCGGTAGATTTTGGTTAAACTATTATAGTCTTAAAGGAACTATTCCGAGTTAAATACTGCGGCGTGTTTCATCAAAATCGGCCCAGTAGATTTGAAGATACATCTTGATCCCTGTTTTAGTAGCCGCCTGGTAAGAGAGGTCAAGTAAAATTGGTTCTTAGATTTTTATATAAATTAATGATTGTTTCGGGATTTCCCACGTAGCGGAAAACCGACATTAACCCGGACGGAGCCACGGGAAAAAGCTACATATAACAGATCTGAAGAAAAGTCGTATCTTTAATACATTCGCATACCTAACTTACACACCGAATTTTTCATCTACAGTTCTATTTGAATAACAATTCGAATCAAACATTCGATTTCGCCCATCATTATTATGGTATCCAAAACCAATAACCTACATAACATACCTAGTTTTGGTATTACGAATTCACGTACCGACCATCGCTAGCCTAACCACAGATTAGTAAGTAATATGTCTACAATAGCCTAACAAGTTTTGTTTTTAATGTATACTGTATATCAAATACAGTTTGTTAATATTATGAATAATGTTTATGTAATTGGATTATTTCTGTAAATCTTTTGTACGTGCAATTTAAATTTAGAATTTTTAAGTTATAATTAATCAAACGAAAAAACCATCAGGTCTTATGACGTTTAGTTTCATTACGTGGTAGTTACGATGATTTGGAGATGAACGGTCTTGAAGTGAATATTTACATTTTGCTTCGATACTAAAATGGCGGATGTCTCAAGCAATGATCGAAAGATTAAACTTACTAAAAACGGGAAAGTAGTAAAACGACGAACGCGAAATCCGGAAGGTAGGTATAACAATTTATACTCTCGCAGTTTTCAATGTACTTGCATTAAATGTTGTTTGTATTATTGCAGTAAAACTGTTACTAAGTCCTTATTACGGTATCCGATCCTTGACTCTTACTACCTTACTACATTTTTACTGACGTTAGTGTTTCAAACAAATTGGTTCATTTGATAACTTCATACAACCACTCAAATAAAATAACATTCAAACTTTACAAAAAAAAGTCACAGTTCGAAGGATTATTGTATACCTAAGTATGTATAGTTGAACTTTTGTTGCTATGTTTTATTTAGATTTCATTATTTTAAAAATCATTAAAATTTATTTTCAGAATGGCACAAACAAAAACAAAAGCGACTGAGGATAGCCGGCTTGGAATACATAAATGCAAATGGAAAAGTGGTGCCACCCAAGCAGCCGGGGCCAGATTGCAACTGCCGGCGCGGTTGCTTTTATAGAGTACCTGAAGATGTGCGATTGAAAACATTTCAAGGTTTCTATTCCATGAAGACACATGATGAACAAAATGCATACTTATTTGGTCTTATGAGACAAGTTGATGTAAAAAGAAAACGAGTTAAAACCAGTAGCCGACGTACATGCACCTTTGAGTATTTTATAAGAGTCAAGGGTAGAGAGACACAAGTATGTCAAACAGCATTTAAAAACATTCATGCCATAACAGAAAGGAAAGTCAGAGTACTTTGTAAAAAAATGGATGATGGTGTCATGTTTCCTAGTGACAATCGTGGCAAGAACAGTCACCGCCGATCAGGAGAGGTCCGTTTGCCTAATGGAGTTCTAGAACAAGTATTGAATCACATATATTCAATTGTTCATACACATCGTCTCAAAGATTTTATTAGACTAGACAAAATAGCAGGTCTGGAGATTAATATTTCTAAAATGTGGAAAGATTATATTAAAACATATGATCCAGATAACATATTGGCAACCATGCCCAAATCTAAAAGAAATATGGAGATCAGTACTTTAGCTGAAGCTCCACAACAGCAACCTCAACTTGCACCACAGGAAACTCTTACTCCTATAACATATCCTGGCAATGGTCATTTGGTTAATATTGCTGAAAATTACTTTCAAAATCAATATCAAAATGCAACATTGACAACTGGAAACACTGGTAACTTTTATCAGACTCCAAATGGAGGTCAAAGTATGGGAATATTGTTACAGCCAACTCCACAACGCCCCACACAACCTACAACCGCATTCATTCTGCTGCCAACAAAAGCCGAACCACAGCATACAACAATCACCATAGATAACTCTTATGATCAGAATATGCAAAATAATGCACTGAAAGAAGAAAATAAACCTAAAAAAGTAAAAAAAGATCGCAAGAAGGGTCCCCTAGTGAAACAATGGAGATATACTAATATATTTCATGATGAAATCAATGGGGCAGCTTTAGCAGCCATCAAAACAAGACTCGGTATGTACTATGCAGAGAGTGATGCCGCTAGGAAGAAAGCCAAGCAGCCTCGACCAACTGAAGCTGTGCAGACTCAAACAGCACCGGATCAAATCCCACAAATGAGATCCACACATACTCTGACCATTTATACACACACTCCTTTATTACAAAATGCAGTTTAGTATTAGGTTTTAACTATTCTTTTAACCTCCTAGGTATGGCTAAATGTTGAATGGGGGCTGTTTCTCTGTATGACAGGGTTCAAGGAGAATTCAGAAACATCAAGTGTCGTTTTTGACATACGTAAACACCACTATAGTGGCGGTCGTTCAAAAACATGATATCCGCGAAAGCTGCTATAATGGCGGTCGTTCAGAAACATGACATCCGCGAAAGCTACTGTAGTGGCACGTCATTTAGAACAGACATCAGCGACAGCTACTGTAGTGGCACGTCATTTAGAACAGACATCCGCGACAGCTACTGTAGTGGCACGTCATTTAGAAACATGACATCCACGAAAGCTACCGTAGTAGCACGTCATTTTGAAACTTGACATGTGCGAAAACCACTATACTAGCGCATTGTGCCTAAGAGGTTAAACTTCAAACTCATATAGTAAAGTGCTTTAAACTTAGTAGTAAAATTAGATTTTATAATAAAGGTAATAAGATTTAAATATTACTGATATGCTAAATAACTTTAACATACAGGGGGTAGACAAAAAAATATAAACACGCTGCATACAGGACACGTAAGTTTGGCCCTTCACTGTACAACACGTGTTGCGGTTGCCGATCGTTTTTTGTTTTCAATGTGTCACGTGGTCCTTCCTCTTCCGTCAGCAGTAACCAGTTCACCTGTGAGTGTCGCGGTGTGAAAGTGGTGCGGTAAAATGGGCGACCTGACAGACTTCCAGAGAGGCATGATCGTCGATGCCCGTCTGGTTGGAGCTTCAGTGGCAACAGTGGCGAACATTGTGGGGGTATCGAAAGGCACTGTGTCGAATGTCACGAGAGCATACATAATTAATGGGCAAGAGGCGTATCCACGGATACGCCTCTTCGCATTTACTGCTGTGACCAGGGGTTTGGTGATGGCGGCCCTGCCATGAATTTTCATTTTAAGAAGTTCCCGTTGAACTGTTTCTCGATGAAATCGAGTTCTGTAGGCCGGAATTGAGTTCAGATGTAATTTTCATTGCAGTGGTCTTCTTTTTAGCTGCTACAATCTGTTTTAATGCCCTCCGGTCCCTATCTAACAGGATTGTCTTTCGACCACTGTTGTGCTTTGCAGACGTCGTTTGCTCATGAATTGTGTATGCCCTCGTGACATTGGACACAGTGCCTCCGTGCCTCCGATACCCCCACAATGTTCGCAACTGTTGCCACTGAAGCTCCAACCAGACGGGCACCAACGATCATGCCTCTTTGGAATTCTGTCAGATCGCCCATTTTTCAGCACCACTTTCACACCGCGACACTCACAGGTGAACTGGTTACTGCTGACGGAAGAGGAAGGACAACATGCCACATTGAAAACAAAAAACGATCGGCAACCGCAACACGTGTTGTACAGTGGAGGGCCAAACTTACGTGTCCTGTATGCAGTGTGTTTAGATTTTTTTGTCTACCGCCTGTATATCATGTCTTAACCCTTTGCGGTCGGTAGATTCGTTTTTGTGAGCATCAGCAAGTCTGAGCAAATGTATCGTTTCGCGGTTGCTTTTCCGTACATGATTTAACGTCAATATTTGATTTGTGTTGTGTTTAATACTAGTTATAATACGTAAAAATATAACATTTTTAATCTCTGTAATGTAAAGCAACTTTTTGTCTTATAGACCACTTTTAATGATTTTCACTTTTGGATAGGACCTCCAAAGCGTAGTTAATATGAAATTTTTGTAAATTTATTAACTTCAAATGTGTTTATGACAATTGGCGTGAACCCCTTGCACGTCATCGTCGACCCCTGGCGGTCGATATAGACCGCTTTGGGTATCAGTGTTGTAAAGTATGGTAGTTTGCGACTACTACGACGATTTAACCCTTTCGGTACGAGCGCTCTTTCCGCCGCGACGCTCACGCTGTACGAGATATCGCGCCGAAGTTTCAGATAACAAAGGTTTTTTTTTAGATCAAATCAGACGACGATTATACCTATTGCTGTTTTTTTGGAATTCTTGTAAGAAGAGTTTTTATTAGAATAATTTTTATATCGGAAATATCAATCAGATGAATGCAGGGTATATCCGGCGCTCGTCCACACAGGCCGTCGGATGGGCGCCGGGCATATCCGGCAAATATCTCCACTACGGGGACACCGACCGCAAAGGTTTAAAGCCTAAGTACAAGTTTAGTAAGTAAGATGAATTTATCAACATATGATCATATAGATGATATCTGCACATAGTATTATATAACATAGCTGGATACTGTTAATCAAGATTTACTTCGCTAAAGCGTTACATTACAGAAGTTAACATTAATTGTTAACACATTATAGTAAGTGTAATCTTTATCTCATTGAATTTGCTAAATAATAAAGTTCGAGCCCTTACTTATAAAAAATGTTTTAGTTATGCAAGTTTATGTGAACATGAAAGATAAAAAAAAACAGTACATAAGTTTGTAATAATAATTATTTATTAGGAATCATATTCAAATTAGCTCGTTCACGCAACTACCCGAACGAGCTTAGCTACACACGATCCCAACTAGTTAGAGCATGCTTTCTCGGCGTTATGTTTGTCATTAACAGGAGAAAAATGAAAATCAAAGGAAATTGAGTCGGTTAACATATATACACTCACGCTGGTATCCCATAAGGTTAGGCATCTCGCCTCATCCACATCCATACATCTTTGCATACACTTTCGTCGATTAAAGGTGCTACGAATTAGACCTTTTTTAAAAAAGTTGTTGATTTTATGAAGGTAAGTTTTTCCTGGGTGTCTTCTTCCAACACTTCCACTAACGTTTGCCCGGTATAATCGTTTCGTCCATCGTATCTCACTCATTCTTTCTAAGTGACCACACCACCATTGCACAGTGCATTCCTTTCTCGATTCTTGTCACCACACCATTCAACTTACACCGTGTCTGTTAACGTTTTTTTAAAACTAGTTAAACGTTAACCGTTTCTCGAAAAGTTAACTTCGTTAATTAACGATTAAATAATTATCGGTCTTGTACACAGCTATGAATATATATTAGTAGCTTTTTGCCCGCGGCTCCGCGCGAATGTCGGATTTCGGCTACTTAGGAAATCCCGAACCAATCATAGATTTATATAAAAAGCCTTATACCTCTTACTTGAGCTCTCGTACCTTAATTCTACTAGACTAATTTTGATGAAACATGCCGCAGTATTTAACTCGCAATAGTACCTTTAAACTGTAACAGTTTGATCAAAATCTACCCGTTAGTTTTTGCGTGAAGCTCGAACAAACACAAACGTCGATGGATTTGATTTCAGAAACCCTTAATTAGTCGATTTAAGTAGTTCTTTTTTTAAGTTTTTTGATTTAAAAAATTTACATTTAACAATTTTATAATAGTATAGATGACATTTATTCTCCTTAAGAAATGTGTAATATTTTTTCTAGGAAAACTATGCAAATTGGTTTCTGTTTGAAATTTTTGATCTCATTGCAGTGCTATTTATTCCGACTTATCTACGTAGTTGGTCCCCATAATGAATTGGCCTAACTACGAAGAAAATGAAACGCTACCAATTTTATTTTTCAATATAATCTCCACTAATACTGATACACTTTTCACATCTGTGAACCAACATCTCTAGGCCTTTATAAAAGTAAGCTCAATCCTTGTCTTCAAAATAAAAACGGCCGCCTGCAACTCTTCATCGCTTGAAAATTTTCTTCCCCTTAAGTCCCGCTTTAAATTTGGAAATAAATAATAATCGGACGGGGCCATGTCAGGACTATAAGGCGGATGTTCCATTGACGAAATACATCTTTCAAAACACTGGCAGTATAAACTGGAGCGTTGTCGTAAAGCAACAAGACGCATTTAGACAGCTTGCCACTGCGCTTCTCCTTTATTATGTCTCTCAATTTATATATTAATGAAACATAAAATTCGCCATTCACGACTATATTGCGTTCTTTAAAATCCACCATCAAAACACCTTGGAAATCCCAAAAGATTGTGCACATGAGTTTTTTTGTGGATTGTTGCAACTTTGCCTTTCTGGGTGGCTTTTCACCCTTATAACTCCATTTCATTGTCTTGCGCTTCCTTTCTGGATCATAATACAAGACCATAGTTTCATCACCAGTTACTAGTCGCTCGATCACATTCTTTAGGTTTTCTCCACAAAGATCCAAAAACTCGGAAGCACAGTGCACTCTCCTGTCTCTGAACAGCTGAAAGAAGTTTCAGAATCCATCTTGCACTGACTTTTTTCAGATGAATATGTTCACAGATTGCACGTTAGACGGTACTTTTAGAGAGCCAAAGTCTAGCTGCAATTTCTCTAATCTTCAAAGGGCGGTCACTTAAAACCTCCTCTTCGATTAGAGCAATAGTTTCGGGAGTGAGCACTTCCACGGGTCGACCGTCATGGCCGATGTCTTCGACCGTTTTCTCCCGAGACGAAACTCTCACCCAAATTTTTCACTGTGCTATAAGAGGGGGCAGACTCCTTAAACACACCATCTAATCGTTCTTTTATTTGGGCGGGGAATAAGCCTTTTTTAAACAGAAACTGTATGGCGCTTCGGTACTCGATTTTCGACAGTTTGAAGAAATACGCGACTCTTGTTCAATCCACTGCTAAACTGAGACTACGCTTTTCATGTCGATGCGTGTTCGTATATAAATTACAGGATAAATGTACTATTCAATGCAACATACGAGTAACATGTATCGACAAGTCGCGTAGAACTATATCAGGCCAGTTCATTATGGGACCGACTACGTAAAAGTCCAGTGATTAGTTATACATCGTTGTAATCAATTATTTAACGAGGATTTAACTATCATTAACATAATATTATTTAGTCTTTTAACATAATGTAGTGATGTAACGCAGATTTAATTCAAACGACTATTTAGTACTTACATCAACGTGGTGTTTACATATATATCAATGTACTCCATAAATAAATATGAAAATCAATGTAATTGAAATAATATTTAGTTTCATGATTCTAGGTGTTTTATTTAGTTTTTCTAAATCCATCTTAGAACAACATTCATCATTGAAATTTTGTTAAGCTACTCCTACTTTTGGGTAATTAATCATTACCGTACTAATCAAAGACAAGTCACGGGTCTGTGTACATGTTAAAGATTAAAAAAAACAAGTATGGCATTAAGACACGACTAGGAGGCTCCAAAGATGTTCATGCTTGTTTAACCAATAAGTATATTCCCCACCTCTTCATTGCCGTTTAGAGCGCATCAGTCGTGTTTGCGTTAACAGTGCACGTCGTTATGCACCTTATTAAAGTGTTATGAAACTTAACACTGAAATAAGGATGATCTTTAGTTGCTGTAGAGGGTGAAAACGACTCGACAATGATTTAGCTGATGGCACCTATTAAAATAATCGTTAATTTATGTAATCTTCTCATATGAATGTATTCTATACCAGCTTTTGCTCGCGGCTCCGCCCGCGTGGATGTCGGTTTTTCGCTACATGGGAAATCCCGATACAATCATAGATATATATAAAAAAACCTCAGGCCACTTTTACTTGATCTCTCGTACCTTAACGACGGCTACTAAAACAAGTATCAACCTGTATCTTCAATTCTACTGGACCAATTTTGATCAAACATTAATAGTATCTTTAAGACTAATTTAATCAAAATCTACCCGCTTGTTTTTGCCTGAAGCCCAAACAAACCTCCATCGATGGATTTGGTTTCAGAAGCCCTTAATTAGTGGATCTGATATATAACTAGCTTTTGCCTGCGGGGATAGGTTTTCCGCAATATGAGAAATCCCGACACAATCATACATTTATATGAAAAACCATATCCATTTTACTTGACCCCTCGTACATAAGTGGTGGTTACTAAAACGGATCAAGCTGTGTCTTCTATTTTACTGGACCGATTTGGATGAAACATGCCGCATTAATTAAGGCGGAATAGTACCTTTAATACTGTAGCAGTTTAATCAAAATCTATCCGCTGGTTTTTGCCTGAAGCCCGAACAAACAAACATCGACGGATTCTGTTTCAGAAGCCCTCAATTAGTCGATCTGAGTAGTTCGTTTTTAAATATCTTTGAGTTTTGAAAATTTGACATTTAACAATTTTATAATAGTATAGATAAGGGAGCAGGCATTTGTCACGATTCGGAGACATTTCTTTCGCCATGGTTACATTAACGTGCTTGACTTTCTTTTCGAAATGAGAGTTCTGTTGGCCGATGGCTTTTGGAAACAATTTAACCACTTATGTAATTAAGGTAGACTTTCCTTGGGTGCTCCCTATCATTATTTGGTAAGATTCTTTATTCATATCTACCTCATACACTTACGGATATATCAGCTGACGTAGGGAATGTCTCTCAGTTGACTTTTAGATGGTGCTGAATTAAAACAAGTATCTGATGCGAAATAAAGGAGTATGAGCAAAGAGTAACCAAAGCTTCTATAATAAACTAATACATAGATATACAATTTTTATATTATACAATTTTTTTTTTTGTATAAGAGGGGATAAACGGGCAGGAAGGTCACCTAATGGTAAGTGATCACCGCTGCCCATACCCGCAACATCAGAGGGATCGCAGGTGCGTTGGCGGTTTTTAAAAAAGTGTAAGTTCCTTTCTTGTAGATCCCCAAGTCGTATCCGCTTGAAAAAACCGCCGCTGGGAGCTCATTCCACAGGATGGTGGTGCGTGGAAAGAAATTACGCGAGAAACACACAGCGGTAGATCGCCAACTATCCGAGTGATGACTGTGAAATTTTAAGTTTTTGAGAGAGGTGCGGTGATGGTATTCAGAGGTTGGAATTAATCTGACGTGTAATACCGTCTCGATCTTCTGAGTGCACCAAGCTTTTTAGAGGCTAGCTTGGCCATTCCAACCAGATGGTTGCAGAATTGAATATAGCTCGTTATATTAACACCAAGGATCCTACTGCTTGAGGTGGCAACAAATTAGTGTAGAGAAGATAGTGTCTTCGAAACGGGCCGATAAAACAAAGGGATTCTTTTTGGCGGTGAATGTGCACATGTGTCTCTTCTTAGGGTTAAACTAGACCAAGTTTAGTCGGCCCCAATTCGAGACTTGCTCAACGAGACAACGGAGGCTCGATTTCAGACACAAAATTTGTTCCGGCACTCATTGACGTATTCACGAGAACTTATAGCGCGGCCGGTATATAAGGCATCGTCTGTGTTGTCGTCAGCATAGCGATGAATATTACTAATATGCAACATATCACTGGTATGCAAAAGTAACAGGGTAGGAGATGGCACGTTGCCCTGGTGAAACCCGCAATTCATGGACCTGAGGTTTGAGCATGCACCGTCAATTACAATTTTAATGTTCCTCCCCGTGAGGAAACCGATAATGCAATTGCATAATTTCTCAAGAAAGAAGTGCTTTGTGCCAACCCCGATCGAAGGCCTTAGCTACAACCAAACTAACTGCCAGAGCCTCTCCCATATTCTCAATGGACTCTTCCCATTTGTGAGTCAGGTACATTAAAAGATCACCAGCCGACCGCTCCAGACGGAAACCGTAATGGCGATCGCTTATCACTACAAATACTTAAATATACAATAAAAATAGAGTAACCTAATAAAGTATAATAGATGAATACAGAAATATAACAAACACATCTATAAGGGACACCGCAGGAGTCTTACGCATTCTCTAAATGCCTGCACCACTGGCGGCATACTTTTCTCGAAGTAACGAACTGACAGTATCAAAACGTTAAACTAATGGATAAGTGATAAGTCAGTACATCTGTCTAAATCAATCAAAAGCTAGCTTTTTAAATAAGGGAGTTTTTTAAACTTAAAATGTTACGCCGCACCAGTGCGGGGTGGCGATGGGTCACAAATAACAACATAAACAAACTAATATAACGTTAAATAGAATGGTGACGAGACATTATCATCCGTACTATTATAAAATTGTTAAATATCAAATTTTCAATAATCAAACATCTTAAAAATAATATTCCGACTTAAATACTGCGGCGCGTTTCATCAAAATCGGTCCAGTAGAATTGAAGATACAACTTGAGCCATTTAAGTAGCCGCCGTTAAGATACGAGGTCTCAGGAAAAAGTGGTTTGTTGCTTTTTATATAAATCTATGATTGATTCAGAATTTCCCATGTAGTCGAAAATAGACATTCACGCTGGTGGAGCCGCGTGCAAAAGCTCACATATATCGCTCACCAAATAGAACAATGACGTAATTGCAAAAAAATTAAGCCATAAAATTTTAACTTTTTTTTCGAGATACTCAAATTATTAATAATAATCTATATATAAATTATGAAAAATCATGATAATTGATATAATTTGCAAAATGGGTATAATCCAATTTTAAACTGAAACGCTTCTTTTGATAAATTGCAAAAATGTAATTACGTCGTAGTTCTATTGGATGAGCGACATGTTGAAATAGAATGTTGGTGTGAATGTACTAATTTAAACCAGGTAGAAGTATGAAATAAGAGGTAGATATTTGATTTTATATTATTTATTGTAGACTTAAATTACGCAGACAGGACGCACGCACCGCCCACAGCTTTTATCTTCTTCTCCGCTGTTTTTGAGAAGAATTTCGCTTTCACTATGATGGGTTGTTTAGGGAGTTTGCCCTTGCCCAGCAATTTGTAGTAACCCTGAAACCAAAAAGATATTCTTAGTACATAGGAATGGTTTATAGAAATTTTTGAATGGACCCAGTTAGGTTAGTTATGATTGCATGTTGGCTGGGTTTTATTTCTAAACGTGGTGTCTGTAGGACATCAAAATACATCCACAATGGTCGAAGTACAGGTATATAACTAATTCAACCTATTTGATTTTAGTATTTTGAATATCTTTTTGAATATCACTGAAAGTGCTTCATAAAATTAAATTATTATTGTATTATAAAATTGTTAAATATCAAATTTTCAAAAATCAAAGATATTTAAAAATACTCAGATCGACTAATTAACCCCTTGAACTGCATTTTTTTTAGTCAGCGATACTGGCTGCATAGATTTATACAAATTACATTCTAACGGTTACTAGAAGCATGCACTCAAGTGTATCAATCAAAGCAATAGACTCGATATGACTTACATATACTGCTCTCATAAAAAGCATCAACCCACAATAATTTCTGGCGAGTGCAGCTCGTCATGATCAGTTTGCCCAAGAAAGTTCATGACAAGCTGGACTCGTCATTTCAGTTCAACAGACGTTGACGACGTTGATACTAAGTATATATAAATTTATAAACACTCACAGCCTTGACAATGTTGATGACTGGAACCTTGCCGTCCGTGTTGCCGGCGTATTTGAGCCGCGTCTGCTCCGACACCAGGGTCCACAGTTTGTCCAAGTTTAACACGGGGCAGAAGAGCTTATTCTTCCTCTCGTGGAAGTTTCTCATGCCGAGCTAGAATTATAATGCAATTTGCAATGCATTAGACTGTTTTGTTATTACAGACGACATGTATAACACATTATGATGGCACTTCAAAAAATTTGAAATAATAATCACTTTGGTGAATGATAATTAAAATAAAGTTTATAGCAGAATGAAGTTTAAGAGATAGTTAAACTCTACTCACGAAGGCAAAAATTGCAGATACAGACCACTATTACACTAACAAGCACCTACATAAGACAAATATGTCAAACACTGCAGCATGATTAACCGTTTCGCGCTGAGCACCGTACATATGCGGTATCCACGCCACGACCATAGCCATGTTACCTATAATTTTGTATTTTCATTTTAAAAATAAATACACTTGTTATATTATAATAATAATTGTTTTATACAGCAGTTACTATTTAAGACCTAGAACAACATATACAGAAACCACGCGCACTGTGCATATTTCCAGTGCGAGTTTTTGTTCAGTGATGGTACTTTGGTGTGCAGGGCTGCTATAGCTAGAATTAACACGTTCCCTGCCGGACCGTTGTTTGAATACTTTCCGTTGGGGCCGCGCGGGCCGTATACGAGCCGCGCTTTGCAATTGTATTGTTTCCGGCGTACGTCTTACAATGATTAAAACAGTGCAAAAATCATAATTATCAAGGAAAGAGTTGAACAGTTTAAGATGCATAACACAACAAAGCAATAAATTTATTTTTCTAGGAATTAATTTAACAAATACCTAGCTAATCATTACTATTATATTTATAAGGAGTAATTATTTTAAAATTTGAAAAAAGTCTGAGGAAAAGTAGGAGGGAAAAACTTCAAACAGTTTTAAATGCATAATATCCTAATCTATAACAATGAATTAGTATACATGTACCCTATTTCCATCGTACTATTTCCGAGGATTTTTTTCCGGGCGTAGAGGGCTGGAAAAACACCCAACATTTCATGTCGGTGCCGACACAAAATCGGTTTCAGACAAGTGTGAATAGCTTCATATAATATGCTCTGCCACTGGAATATCCGATTAAAATCTGGACCAGACAGCCGATAAGTCGGAACGAGGCCTTAGTGTACTTTAGAAATACTGAACTAAATAAACTCCAGCTATTATCGTAACAACAGCACGAGAATAATGATTGATCAAAACGCGCGAGAAGTGCAGTTAAAAGAAGTTACGGTGAAAAAAAGTCTACCACGCCGCATGGGGCATATATA
This sequence comes from Thaumetopoea pityocampa, assembly GCA_017165845.1. Taxonomy (NCBI): domain Eukaryota; kingdom Metazoa; phylum Arthropoda; class Insecta; order Lepidoptera; family Notodontidae; genus Thaumetopoea; species Thaumetopoea pityocampa. Next base: position 8,544 of record WUAW01012123.1, on the reverse strand, counting down.
CCCCACGATCAAATAACCGCAGCAGCAGCAATAGTATTAAGCTGCCCATAATTGACTGCATAACAATTTATTAAAGATTTTACGATGTCAATACCCAATGTCTTGAATGGAAATTTCAGCATGGAACGCATATGCCCCACGCCGCAGGGAACATGTTAAACTATGGAGCATTTGTTGTTTTGACAGTCCGAAGGTGAGTGGAATTTCAAGCATATGCTAAACCAGAAGACTATACTTTTATTACTGTCCTCAATGTAAAGTTAATATGCAGCACAGTGTAAGCTGTATTTATATCGACGTTGGAAAGCAAAAACGTAGTAAGTGACAAATTAGTGCTTTTTTCTTTTATTACATCATTGGA
>WUAW01012122.1:211-10244 GCA_017165845.1 Thaumetopoea pityocampa | reverse complement strand
ATACTATAATCCGAAACCTTCGTTCATCCGAACAGGGTCTAAATTTTGTGTGTTCGCACTATCGAGGCTCTGCTGTATATTGCAATAATATAATAAAGGAGAACCCCGATTTTGGGCCCGACATTCCAAGGATAAAACATATACCAAAAAATCCTTTATTTTACGTGATTAGCTCAAAAAAAGCCTTATCTGCAATGGTCAATCGTAGATATTCTTTATTTTACTTTGCGTTATTTCAAACTTTGTAAACAGTGTTAGTATTTTTTAATCGTTATTCATAACTATATTCGTAAATGCTCTCATTATGTCAATCGAGCATAACTTGTAACATTATGTTATCGAGTGTAAAAAAAATCGATTATATATTTAAAAATATATAAAATAGTTTTCCGCCGGCATCGGGAACAAAATCCAAGCTACCGGCGGTTAGGGCTCCAGAGACAGAAACCTCCTCACAATAAGTGCCGTGTCGAGGAGCACCGCCTTCTGCATCAGACCCTATTATTATTATAAAACTATTTTAAGTATATTCATAGTAAATAGAAACCTAAAATACTTTTTATCATAAGAAATATTAATAAATTAAGAATCGATCCAAAAGGTAAATTATAAATCAAAATAAGAAAGGTAAATCACTATTACAGAACAATCAGATTATTACTCCGCCATTGCTGCTCGAACGATAATGTCATTTAATTTTGTTTATCACTGTTAATATCTGCTACGAACACTGTGAACCTCCTAATAAATGTCTGTGTGATTTTCATTTAACATGTACATCATGGGATTTTCTGAATGGGATAACTAATATTATCAACACATTTAAATTATATTCAAGAAATGTTTTCATTGAAAAAAAAAAAGAATTTGCTTGATTTTGAAAATTTAGACAATATATTAAGATGTTATGATGATGTTGGTGATAATAATGATTATGCATAAAGTATAGATTATAATGAAATTGTATTTTACTCTTAGTAATTGGAATGTTTCCAAGATGTTAGATAACACATTGATTGGGGTCCTTTTTATTATGAGAGTAGCCCATTATGCTAAATATTCTGAAATATGTTGGTGACTACACAAATGTAAATATATAGTTTTAGATTTTAATATATATTCAAAGGTTAACATCACTAGCAAGCTGATCAAAAACTGGACTTAGGTAGGTACCCAATTAGGTATAAAAAGTATAAACCTAGGTTCTTCATAATTTGGCTTAAATTTTTTGTTTAATTTTTTTACAAAGCATTTTGAGTACTACTCAATATATACTCCCCAAAAATATCATTTTTCATGAAAATATAAGATAATACATAACTTAAACCGAACGTAGTTATTTGCATGATTCTACTTACTGGCCATTGCTGAAAGCCACGAAAATTTGTCTAGTGGAATCTTCAGTGCTCTAATTGATGGCCAATTTTCAGATCTGTACAATCAGGCCCAAGTTTGTATGGAGACTCGGAGTTCTCCTTTGTTTAAATTCCTTTCAAAAATATATTTTAACGACTAGGTGACTACTAATCAAAATGTAATAATTATCTTGACGTGTTTGGTATTTGATATAGTTTTCAGAGTAACCTATATTCCTAGTCACCAGTGTCACATTTCGCTGATTTTATAATTTATCTGTGTAGTGTATTCGTAATATTGTGCTTTTTATATCACTGATGTGGCAAAAAAGAATGCAGCCCAGCAATTCTGTTATAAAAAATTCATATTATAGGCGTTCCGACAATACACAATTAGAGTTCTGTTTTCATTTGCAACGTAATAGAAAAACTAATAATCTACTAATTAAAAATAGCGTTACGGTGGTATCATAATGGTGTTCTGTTGGAATTTTATGGTAGAAATTATTATCTTAAAAAAACATTGAGCTAAAATGTATATATTAAAATAATAATAAATTCAAAACCATTATTTTGATCTTTTTTTTTGGAAGCTTTCGTTTTATATTAAACATGCCAGGCTCATTATTCCTATAAGTCACACTTATAGGAATAATAATCCTATCGATTTATACCTTTCCAAACAAACTTGTATACTTGGACGGCATCATCACTACATGGTTTAAATAATACAGTTTGAAACGCACCTACATAATTGAAGTTGATTTGAACACAATCAAATAAAGTTTCTCTTTCTCTGTTCAGTCTGGCACATTCCACCAACAAGTGATGGGCATCTTCCGAAATTCAAAATCATGATTGCGAGTATTATTGTATGCATTTAAAATGGTTATAAATTATCATATAAAATAGTATTTACGTTAATTAAAAATCTCATCATGTCGCCGAAATAAACTTTAAGTGATGCGAACCACGTTTCTTTTATTCGTTGTACATAATTTATAGTTTTTAATAATATAATAAATTTATTTGTCACCGGTGTAGGTAATTTTACCTGATCTTGGGTGGTATATGTGATTATAACACTAAAATAGGTATGTTATCCTTCTAGTTGGAGAATTCAAACCAAAATGTTAGTACCCAACACACGGGTAATTTCTGATGTAGGCAACACTGCGTTTGTTTATTTTTTATACGCACACTTTAATTCTCAAATCAGCTGACTACTTTCTACACAGATTATTTTTTGTACAGACAATTCTTCTACAAACTATTATTATACAAAGAATAACCCGCGAAAAACGGAATAACTCCAATATTTAAACTGTTATGAATTTGACGGCTAAAGGGGCTCAAGACGTGTATCATTTTGTATATAGTTCGTTAGAAGCATATTGTCCGTGAACATCTGAGTTTTTCTGATATTTTTTCACAGAAGCATTTTCAATGCCACCTGTTGGCAAACGTCGGAATAGATAGGAAACATTAATGTCCAAATATAAAAGTCCCTAAAACTATAATATCTGATTAAAAATTAAAACTTTCTAAATCATATTCTTCTTATATATTATTTTTCTATATTATTCTCTTATCAATACAATAGAAAGATTTAAAAACAGATGAGGTACGTTTTTTTTACGCTCAACGTAGAATAAATAAATCATTTTTTGTTTGCTCCTGTAAAATTTGGCTAGATACAGATAAATGTATAAAATTGAACCCCTTTGTAACCGTAATTTAAAAAAATATTTATCACATGATCCAGGAGGATAATAGTAGACTACCAAACAAATTTGCCTACTCATCAGACTAATGGTCTCAAAGTGCTATCATTAAACATATTACTAAATACAGAACCATTAATGGAATATTGTATAACAGATTCAGGAAGCCATTATAACGCTATTAGTCAGTAGAAACCAATAATTAAGAAGTCATTAAAGACCATTGTAACACTCATATAGTGAATTTGGGGCCCTAAAAACTATTCATAGACACTTCAACAGAAGATTCGAGATAGATGCCTTTGCTCCGATGCCTCCATTGTTACCAAGGCGCCTCCTACCGATAAGGTGCCGTAGTAACAGCATAAGGATTGGATAATCGTTATAAATCCACCTGTCCCGAATATTCTGTCGATGTCAAACAGGTGGACCGCATTCTCGTTCACTACACCCATGATATATGAGTCGTCTAGAATCAAAGGCGACTATCCCGTTTTGAGTAACTATAAAAGAAAAGGTTATTAAAAAATATTTTCATTATATTGACATCTTTGATACTAAATCAAATTGTAGCGTTGATTTTCCAATGAACATGGCCAATATCAATTAAAAAACAGATATACTTACTGTTAAAAACATTGAATTTTTTCACTGTCAGCTAAAAATTGCCAAAAGTGAGATAGCCGCCTTTGACGTATAGAAATACGTCTCATAAATAAGGTCACCCCTTTTTATTTACTGGAGGAACGATTTAAGACAACGACTAGCAGAAGATTATAATTTGAAGAATAACGTCAGCAAGTTTATATATGTGTACTGTATCAAATTTTTAAATACGTCTAAATATTTTTACTTTAATAATGTACATTTGTTTGTGTCGAACTTTCTTAGTGATTATCCCCTTTACCTTAAAGTATAATTCAGTAATATTTACAATTATTTGTTGGAAGTCATTATTACAGGATGGCAACACATCCAATTCATCATAATCGACACGTGGTCGATACCTATATCAATCCATTTAGGTCTTTTGTTTTATTCGTTCAATTTACATATTAAGGTGAAATTATTCCTGAATATGTGATCATATCGGTAAGGTATGTGAAGTGAGTACACATGCAGTAGTAATTCGTCAAGTTATTCATATGAGCGCTATCACTATCGTTCGACATATTCAATATTGTTAAAGAATATTATATGTTTATGCTTAATAACTTAAAATTTAGTATGTGTTTCATAAATATTGAAATAATTTGAGAATTTACATATTTTTATTTTATTTTATGGTGTTCACGTGGTGGCCGCGTGCGCATCAAATGAAATCTTACCTTCGATCTATAGTTCGCTTCGATTATATCAGCTTCCTTATCTTTACCGAGAGCTCTGTAATATTCGACCCACTTAAGGGTGTAGTCCACCTCCTCGGTAGCCGACGAATCGACTGCGGAGGCTTGCGCGGTCCCAGCGCCGCCCACTCTTTCCAACTGTTCCGTAATACCCAGAATGGTCATATTTAAATTGATCGGTTCCCTAACTAAAATTTGTAAAAAATCTCGTAAACAATTAATAGTGCACCACCAATTGACGATGTCCTTATCAACGAAGGAGTCAATATAATGTGCGCGCTTTACAAGGATCAGCAGTTTAATTTGTACCTACTGGATGCTTTAACTAGAAAATAACCGCGTGGTGGCGCACTTCCGTACATATTGATCATTAATGCACCCGCCTATTACAGTAGCCGTACAGATCCATTTGATGACAAGTTGTAGTTAGTGAATGATATAAAAATTTGCTTGCACCCGAATAACATTGAAGCAGATTACAAATCAACGTTAACCCTCTTAGAACGAATAAACTACATAGAAGTTTGCTCAGCAAAATTATTATAATAAAAGAAATTATGTGTACGCCCCAATCGACATACGCATGGATTTTCATAATGGTTTTTTTTATACGTTATTGGTTAGTTTTTATTAAACGAGAGTGAGAACAATAGCAAGGACATCAGTAGCATGTAGTAAATACGAAGTAGCTAGAGAGTTTATAATTTTTCGTTGTGTGGTTTTCAGGTGGTGGCCGCGTGCGCATCAAATGAAATCTTACCTTCGATCTATAGTTCGCTTCGATTATATCGGCTTCCTTATCTTTACCGAGAGCTCTGTAATATTCGACCCACTGAGGGGTGTAGTCCACCTCGTCGCCGCCCGACGTGCCGGCGGGCTGCGCAGTCACGGACGCGTTGGCAGCGGCGGCCAGCCTCTCTAGCTGTCCCATCCGACATTCGTCATATTTCACTTGGTTTCTCTTGCTCACTAACGAAATTTTTGCCAATATTCTTGTAAACTCATTAATAGAGCACCACTAGTTAGCGATGGTCTACTAAAAGAGCCTGTTTGTTATTGGAAGGTTTACTAATTGCATGTTTCGCATAGTTAAAATTCTCATTTTTAATAGCATTTTCATGATATGCCCTATATTTCTTCCTAAACTTAAGTCTAATACTTATTAAAATTCTTATACAGATTATCAATTTTCTGTATACAACGTTGGTGAGCTTCAGTAATCCAAATTCTATTGTTTTTTTTTCTTGTAGTCTGGCATTTTATTGGTTAGTGTTTATTAAAAGAGAATATCTTATCTCAATATGACGTCTGAAGGTTACAAGGTATGCTTGCCTCGATGCACGTCAATCCTACGGGATCTTTTGACCCTTGACCCTAATCTGTACTTGTGCTAGGTTTACTAAGGGCAGCTTCAATGAATCTGCATTTTGACCTAGCAGTGAAGAATTTAGTCTAAAGGTACGTACAATTTAAAAAATCCATCCATTCATCAAGGTATATGACGAGTAGGTAAGGTATGTGAAGTAAGCACATGCTATAGTATAATTCTTCAAGTTATTCATATGAGCGCTATCACTATCGTTCGACATATGCAATATTGTCACAAAATATTATATTTTCGTATTCACTAAAGTTACATGAAGTAAAACGAAATAGTTCACAAAATTATGTGGTGTGGTGTTGGTGTGATGGCCGCGAGCGTATTAAATATAATCTTACCTTTAATCTATACTGCGCTTCGACAGTCTCAGCTTCCTTATCTTTACCGAGAGCTCTGTAATACTCAACCCACTGAGGGCTGTAGTCGACTTCCTCGCCGCCCGACGCATCGGCTGCGGAGGGCTGCGTCTCCGCGGGCGCGCTCACAGCGGCGTGCATTCTTTCACACTATCCATAATAATACCGACACAAGAGTGATATTTCATTTGGTCTTGCTCGCAAACCAAAATGCTCCGATATTCTCGTAAACAAATTATTAATATATGGCACTAGCCGTTAGCGATGTCCTTATTCATGACGGAGTTAATATAATTCGCGCATTTTACAAGGATCAGCGGAAGTCTAACTTTTACATACTCATGCTATAACTACCAAATATTAGTATAGCCGTATAGGCCTATTTAATGGCAAGTTATAGTCCGTGAATAAAATTAAGAACTTTTACGTTCAGAATTTTTTTTTTCGATATATATGTACGTAAATCCTATAAAAAATATAAATAAAAAATGTAAAGTGTGCAAACATATGAAATCTGCCACGTGGGGCGACTCTATTTTATAATAATATTTGTTATATAAAGGGTATTCTAATAGCAGATACAAAAGGTCTACCCTACCGCTGCGTGCTGGTCTGTCAGACTGCATTAACCTACGACGCCAGTAAAGTAGCACCATAAAATAAGTTACAATATTTTTTATAGGAGCGAAAATATTTCAATTATTGTGGCCATTGGTCGAACGTAAGCACGCCATAGGGGCATCACAGATGTTACGAGCGAGATAACACAAGTTCATCTGTTATTATATTTTTAACCTTACATGTAGCCCAACAAAAAAATGATGAAAGTGGTGCTTTTATGATCGGTTTTAATCATTGTTTGTCAGCACTCGTCTGCGCCGAATAAGATTGCCGATTTTGAACTTATTCTTATGGTGCTATTGTACAAACACCGATACGAATGACGATACTGTATTATACTTGAGATTACTAGACTAAGAAGAGAAGGGACCATACACCAAGACATTGGATATGAAGAAGTGCAACATCAAGGTCTTTGTTAACAAAACAGAGTTTGCACGAGAGCTGTTCCTAGTATAACAGGATGTAGAGTGCAACGAATATGTGAAAAGTGAGCGTGATATTGTTATTAAAAGAAAATAACCTCCCGCACTAGGATTAATTTCTGTGTCACGGGGACTTTACAAACATTCAATTAACGGAAACACAGAACACCCAGACTCAGAACAAGAATTTGTGGTTTACACAAAGTTGTTGTCCCGTGTGGGGATCGAACCCACAACACTCGACAGTTCAGTGGAAAAGCGACCACTTAAACCACTGCGCTATCCGTGCATGTGTATTTCAGATGTAATAATCAGTGTGCAAACGTGTAGTTTATTTAATATTTTTAATTAATATACGCAAATACAATTTGCGATTTGTAATGTATTGCTTTTATAATTTAATCATAAGCAATAGAAACCAAATTATTATATATTTGAGATATAAATACATACACAGCCTCTAAAACTTTTTCTTTCCGCTACCACAAATACAATAGTTCATTAGCAACTGTTAATAATTTACTTCATTTTTCGACATTTTAAACCCTATTATCATTTAATTTCATAGAAACACTGTAGATTAAAACTAGAGAGAAAATATTCAAATAATTTTGTTTTATTTGAATTAAATGATTCGATGTGAAAATATGTATTATAACCTGACCAGACCAAACAAAACGCAAGTATTGAAGATAAAAAAGATACATATCAAGTAATAAATATCTTACTTAAATACGCCATTAAGCTTAATGGTGCTTGTAAAGGTGAAAATAAAATAAAAAAAGTCACAAAAACCATACATCAGATAGAGGTTACAAAATTTCAAATAATAATAGGTTATACGATAAAAAGGTGACAAAATTTTCAGATTGCGATGAAATTATGATGCACGCCCGGGAAGGTTATCATTAGCAGAAGTATTGAGAATATTTCAATCGCCTCGTTAAGATCTTCACATTAAAAAAAAAATATCGAAAGTCACCATTTAGGAGTAGAAATATCGAGTTAATCCAAATAAAAAAGAATTGCAATATTAATATATTGCAATTCTTTTTTATTTATATTAAACTGCACATTTATGTTCAGTGACAGAAGAGTCAACGATAAAAAGCAAGTCCAAACGGACATAAGACACCTTTATAAGAGGAAGGGATTTGCTGAACTCCAAGTTGGGAACTCCAAGCTCGGTATGTGTCTCGGAGGTCGCAGAAATATTGGTAGAAATCAAGATAACGCCCATTACCCCGGTACACCCCTCAGCCGATTGTCACAGCGTCCACGAGGAGAGACGATGGAGTGACGCTATTATTATGCCGGCGCCAAGCAGAAAAGTGACACCTAATTTATTATTAATATGATTAAAATTGTATGGCAACGAGTAGACAGAAAGGCGAATTAAACAATACTATGATTCGCTAAGACATCGATTCGTTACATATGAGCGCTATAACCTTTATCGTTCTAAATATCCGATTCCCCCACAGAGTATTATATTCTCCTATGCACTGAATCCATATGAAGTAGAAGGAGTCAGTTCACAAGTGGTGTGGTGTGGTGTTGGCGTGGTGGCCGCGAGCGTATTAAATGCACCCTTACCTTGAGCTTGTACTGCGCCTCGATCACCTCGGCCTCCTTGTTTTTGCCGAGCGCGCGGTAGTACTCCACCCACTGGAGGCTGTAGTCCACGTGCGCGTCGTCCGGCGCGTCGCCCGCCGCGGACGGCGCTTCCTCGGGCACGCTCACAGCGACGCCCACGCTCTCAATTTCCTTCACAATTTCACTGTTTTGGTGAATTTGTGATGGAAATTCAGAATAAGATTGTCTCTCCTCGATCGGTTCCATAGTGCCGAGAGAATCGTGAGACCATATAATTCGGTCTGTCCACTAATGAAAGTCGGTAAAGCATTGACAAGTGTTCACTGCGGTTACTATGCGAAAGGCCTACCTTGAGTTTGATCTGCGCCTCGATGGCCTCCGCCTCCTTGTGCTTCCCGATGCTGCGGTAGTACTCGGCCCACTGCGCGCTGTAGTCGGCCTGCCCGCCGCCCGCGGCGCCGTCCGCCGGGGACTGCGTGCCGCCCGGCACGTTCACCGCGCCGCCGCCCATCCCTGCCGCTGGGTTTGGCACTACAACACCATACAAAATTTCAAATAATAATAGGTATTCCGATACAAAAGTGAAAATATTTTCAGATTATGATGAAATTATGACGCACGCCCGGAAAGGTTTTCAAGTAGATGAAAAGCTCACGCGGGCGAAGCCGCAGAATATATCTAGTTATGAATATACAGAGAAATGTTTTCGTTCTGTTACGCCAAAGAAATATACTCCTAACGCCCGTACATATTAAACGCAGTAATTTTTATTCATGAAACACTTCAGTTTTTTCATTAACAGAAGTAGTGAGATTAATCAATGGCCTCATTTTTTTTTTATACCACGGTAAAAAAAAATCACCTAGATGGTGTTAGTATCTCTATCCGATTGAAACAAACTTAGACAAATTGTTGTGCAAGCGTATAAGCGTTATGAAAGTCACGTCGAGGGACAATCTTTGTATCGATAGGAGATCAACTATTTGTACCCGAGTCATGGATGTTTTTCTATATCATTGTCTAGCACCCAAGACACAGGGAAACTAATTTGGGGCTAGATCAATGTGTGTGGAAAAAAATGTGTTCACAATATTTCATTTTATTTATTTATTATGTCAGCCAACATAATAACGATTACATTAGTACTAATTACAAACAATATTAACCCTTAACCACCTAGCACCTGTTATCGTCACACAACCACCTAACATACGTCTGTGAGACCCCGG
>WUAW01012121.1:3720-13843 GCA_017165845.1 Thaumetopoea pityocampa | reverse complement strand
AACCCATCGATCGTAAGCCGTGTCTAAAACCACTACACCACCAATGCACTACACTAACTATAGTCTAACCCCTACCATTCTGAGAGGAGACCCGTGCTATTCAATGGGACAGTTGATAGGTTGTTGTTGTTGAGGATGATGATGATACCCGTTTAGTATGACACATATTACTTACCCTTTTCTTATCTATTCACTTTACTACCTTATACATTCTAAAAAAAAGTGAATCAAATATACTTACCGCCACCACGCTTTTAGGTATAAATAAAAATACCATTTAGCTTTGATATATTTCAATACATTTATTTTTACCACTAAAACATAAAACATTTGTCATTGGGATTATTTAATTGGAACTATCTATAAACTACTAGAAAAACTGGGATAGCGATCATAATATATCTAGTTAACTGTATGAATTATTGTTAGCCGGATTGGCTGATGAAACCGGAACGACTTGTGCGGGGCACTCCTCCCACAACCACCAAACAGTGACCAACACTTCTAAATTGATCAGTAATAAAGACACTACAGGAATTGACAATTTACTGATCAATGATTTGATTCCGCCTTTGGCTATCAAAAGAGGCCTTAGAATTCCGTCTATGACTAAATCTTTAATACCAGTTAATTCTAAGCCTCCTTGTGCAGAACCGGTCAACAGTGAAAATATGAGAGCCACTAATCCATTCATTTTGTTGGAAACTTTTGCAGTCACCGGTTGTAAGAGATCTGAGAGATCAGGTTTAAACAGTGATAGCTTAGGTTGTGTGTTCGTCGTTTGATCAGTAGCAGTCGATACGTGATATGGTGGCGAAGGCCCATAACTTGCTGGTGTAAATCCGAACGGGTGAGAGAACTGCACAAATGATGCGGGTTCACGTCCACCTGCACGAGGTTGTCCTATTGCCTCTTCCCTTTGATTGATCTCGTTCAGTGCTTCGGCGATTTCATTGTGCGAATAATTCTGCATGTTTAGTTTTTCTTGTTTAGTTGGCTGAGAATCATGCAATCTGGGATTTGCATGAAGTAATTGGTCTTGAGGTAGACTCCTCACATACTGTGAAGTGCGTGGAAAACTATTTGGTTGTCGTATTTCTAAAGATGGTAAGTACATCACTGGATCGCCCTGGAAGCCACATATTAATCGGGTCGAAAATAACACTATTAGCACTAAAGCAACGTTTCTTTGACTCATGGTGACCAAATAATCGAGTAAGTATGTCGCAGTCACTTATAAATAACATACGATTATTATTGGAGTAAGCATTTTGTTGGATTCCAATGTAGGTCGCAATCAGTACGAGCTAACCGCATTGTCCTACTTCAGTGTTGGTAAGCATTAAGACGTCAGCTTATATCAATTCCGGAATTACATTCAAGTGACATACACTGAGCGATTTTGTCGTTTGTTAAAATACTTAACATGCTTTTGGCAAAAGAACTGTCCTCTTCTAAATCTTCGATTATAGAAAATGTTACCGCTGCTCCTACGTGACTATCCCAACCACTCTGTAAAATGTGTTGCATCACACAAGAAATTCTCTGCGAGCAATCCGTGATCATTCTATATTTATGGCCCATTTTCTTTTTTCTTTTTAAGTATTTCATCAATTTGGATATTATAGGCCATAGTAAAAATGTTTTTAATCCGATTTTAGCGACCAAAATAAACACGAGCGGTAATAGAATCAGTTTCCCTATGATAATTTTTACAATCGCTATTATTGTCGCTGACAACATGATCTTGGCAGCACTGCCGAGGATATTCGCGAAAGATGCAAGTGCATTAGTCTTGTCAGGGCACGAAATGTACGTTGAATCAGAATATGACTTGCGAATGGGTTCAGAATAAAGATTCGATGCACCGGTAAATAAATCCATGAATGGCAAGACTGGTGAATGATGTGGAGGCGCAGTACTCAACTTTTCGTGATCCTGTGCTGCAGCGCAAAAAGCAAATAAAACAACAGCACATTTAATGAACATAGCTCACTGACTGTTCCGCTTGAAACATTCCATTCAGTTTAAAACCTCCGCCATGAAATTAGAATTTCGAGTCATAATGTGCAGGAACAAAACAATTATCTGTGTATAATTTAAACCAACGGTACCAAAACAGACAGGTCAATTTATATTTACATTATTTTCTGCTGTTTTGTTCATACTATTTACATAATCAAAATCAAACGAATTTGCAAAATCTTTTGCATATAGATGCAGTAAATAACGTAATATGACACCTAAAAGCGTTAAATTTCTAATTATCACAAATTTATATAATAACCACAGAAATTAGTTCATTACAATGATATTTACTTCGATGCCTAGACTAATAAAAAAAAGATCCAATATTCTTCATTTAAAATTACTACCACTCGTGCTTTGCATTAAAAAAAAGTTGCTGTGGCGCGAAAATTCAGATGAATGTAGAAATGTCAAAGAAAATTACATGGTCCAGTTGGTTTAATTTTGACGCTAAAATAAATAAAATATTGAAAATAGCTGTAACCAATAATTATATGATTATTTATCTATGCACAAATGGTAATGGTCACTAGAAACGCGTATAAAAAAGCTTCTGAAAACTCTTCTAATAACAGTGATATATCGATGAAAAATATTATTCCGCCATGGTGTTCCTCAGGTCAGTTTATTTATCTATTAATTATAATATAATAAGAACGATATATTTTCAATCGATATTTAACGGTATTGACTAATTTTTATTATGAAGTTTATTCCTTACCTTCTAAGATCCTAAAATTCTAGTCATATGAGAATAATGTCATTCATTACGTTTTAATACTCCACTCCACATGTTCTAGGGTGCATATTGATAGATTGACGTCTTATGTCTAGCTATATGTGGCCACGGTGGAGTAAATTTCTTCAATTTTTAAGTAATATGTTACTTAAAGATGTAATTCTTTATCAATGAATTTATATTATTTCGTGTCAATGGTCGCAATGAGCACTGCAATATATGAAAATATCATCATCATCAGTCGATGGAAGTCCACTGCTGGCCATGGACAAATCTGGAGTAAATGAAAATACATAAAATATAAATATATAAAATAAATTTTGCCGATTGCCACTATGAAAAAAGAAGAAGAAAATAATTTTTTAAATGTATTTTATGGCCTGGTATCTAAGACCTTCATGCCGAATCATCATTTTAATACACATCATTTTAATTACTTTCGTTTGGCTGAAATTTTGACCATTGGTAAATTACAAGCTGGAAGTTATTCCACTGTATCTTTTTTCGGAGATAAAGAGCCTATGTGTTTACATTGGCTATCTCCAAAAAATGATACAGTTATATGAAAAAGGGAAATCCGCTCTGACAGAGAGAACAATTAAAGACCTAACCTAACTACAAAACGTGATTTACGCTTAATACTAGCTTTAAAACGTACTTTGGAGTTTTGGCGGCAACCCGAGTGAATAATCACTTGAAGTTTTATTTTTACATTTTATATTAGTTTATTTTGATTTTTAATTTATAAATTTAGTGTTGTTTTGTGTATTAATCTTCAATAATCGTGAACAATATTGAAATATTGGAATAAAACTGTGATTATAACGTTATAAAGTGACCGTATTTTTTCAAGGCAATAGACCTATGGAATTTTGATCAAAGTGGTAGTCGTCAGATTGACTTCAAAACTCCCAAGAAGTAATAAAATGTGATACTGAATAAATAATATTTTATTGTTAACTTGAAAAATATTATATAACTTATAAAATATTTACACCCGACACTGGCAGAAATGGCACGAATTCGTAGCCGATTGCCACTATGAAACAAAGAAGAAGAAGAAGAAAACGTCCTTTTTTATTTTTAGTTTTCGTAATCACAATTCTACACTTGGAGTATACTTCGTTGGTTGAATCTATGTTGTATGTTACTAAAGAAAATCATTAAGAATATTAGCGTCGGATATACTGCCTGGCATCATGTTCAGCTGAGTGCCCATTTCGTACAGTTAATTTTTCTCTTTTTTCGATGTTTTTATGCATAACAAAATTAGCTGTTATGAAATAAACTTTCAATCTTTTTCAAAGGAAAATTGTAGAACTTGATTTAATTGAACTAACGTCGGATCTTTCTTTATATTTCATATTCATCCCCACTACACGGTCACGAGCCTCCCCTAATCAGGAGGTGAATTAAACCGTAGTATACTCTGGCCTAATGTGGATTAGTATACTTAACACACCCACAAAAGCATGCAAATTTTCTCACGAAGTGATTCTTGTCCGTTTAATGCATTCGAACCTATAATACAGATCGTAGGTACATGAATTTGAAATAACCCAGTGGTACGGGACCGGAATCGAACCCATCACTTTCTGACCGCGTTATACTAAGAGTTTTCGTTAGATTATTCAAATTTTAGTCAATCTTTTGTATATTTTCATAACTATCATATTAAATTCTATAAAACAATCAAATACCATTCCTGTAAATAGAACAAAGGATTTCGGTCAAAAGTTCACAGGACTTTTTAATGTTTTATTAAATTATTCTGTTCCAGTGTTTACTTAGATTATTTAATTTACGCCTGACACTTCACGGCACACTTTCAAAAGCCCTACGTTTTATTGGTTTAGGTAAAACTCCGTGTCAAAACGCGAACCAGAAAAGCTTTAAATAAACCGAGAGCCATAAAAAACATATTTAAATAAAATAAGAAATAAAATTAGGCAGACATTCAAAAAACGAAAGCCAATGGTGCCTATTCTGTTGTACAGAATTAAGTTCTGTAACTAAATTTGGTCCCTCCCTATCTTTTTCTAATGTCAAACGCAACACACACACACGTACACGCACACGCGCACGCGCACGCACGCACGCACACGCACGCACGCACCCATGCACGCATACACGCACACACGCACACACGCACACGCGCATACACACACACATGTGTGTGTGTGTGTGTGCGCGTATATATATACACATTGTAGCGATTTCATACCCACAATAGTTACATTAGATTGTTTTAAAAGTAATTAATTGTAAAGTAGAATAATTTGTTGATAATGTCAGCATATCACAATACTAGGGTTGTCACTCTGTGTTCCCGTGGACGCTATAAGGACCAGCTGAGGGATATGGTAGCATTATTCTGAGATTCAAACATTTCTTAACATCTGTAAGATACTTCAAGGATGAAGATTTTGATAAATCCCATTTTTATGGATGAAACCTATAGGTCAGCAATGGGAAGTCCATATATATATATATGCTACCATAATAATGCTACCATATCCCTCAGCTGGTCCTTATAGCGTCCACGGAAACACAGAGTGACAACCCTAGTATTGTGATATGCTGACATTATCAACAAATTATTCTACTTTACAATTAATTACTTTTAAAACAATCTAATGTAACTATTGTGGGTATGAAATCGCTACAATGTTGCTTACACAGTTCAAAATCTGTGTCAAGCGAATTATTCTGAGAACTTTGATGCAAATGTACTAAGATACTTAGAATTATCATGCATTATGATATTGAGAATGTCGACTGCACAAAAATGTTTAATTACGAAACACGTAGTTGCTCTGCTCTTGTTTTAATAATTAGTAGAATAATTTTAAACATTTAAATCTATATGAAAATATTATATAGTAACATCCCAATTATTCTTAAACAGAAAGTGGGGCTAGGAATTTTATTAAATTTCTCAACTATATGAAATTAAATGAAATCAAATATATTTATTTGCGTGAAACGTGATATTCAGAAGGTTATGTTAATAAAAACGTTAATTAACACATTCCGCTCATACAAGGCATGCAAATATGCAATAGTCACAACGTCCCATTCGATGAAAAATCTGACATGCTGTAAAACCAGTTTAGAATAAGCCATTCCTTTAGCATTTGCCGAACCTGTAATCAGGTAGTTCTTACAAGTCCTTAGGACTGCATTATAACTGCATTATATGTTCTATCACACATAATTATTTTTATACACATTTTTGTCTTTATTACACTGGACAATACAGTAATACCTGGATTTTTGTTATTTCTAGTATTTTTATATATACAGATATAAATGTTGACAATAATCGTTAAAACACATACTCTTACAAAGTTTCACCGCCACTCACCGAGTTGTCGGTCCACATTAAGGAAACATTAACGACACTTAAGTTTGGTCGTGATTACATCTGAAAACCTGTCATCTCCATCGTTTATCGATTCTGCGAGCACTGTAACCTCGTTTTTGAAATTTGCTAATTGGTTGATGAATTATTCCAACTTTTAGTTACATTTACAATTATCTTCCTGTTTACAATTATCTTCATTTTTATGTTTTGTACGTAGCAAACAGCTTTCAGCCAACTTCATAATAACTATCTATTACAATTGATTGATATATACAAAAGTGTCGATCAGATTACTATCTTGGTCCTAATGTACGGGAGTTGTTGTATATTCTGTATCTGTAATTACAATTTTTACTTATTTAAACTTATTAATTTAGAATACATCAGTGTTTTAGTGATAGAATGCAGGTAAGACATTTGTAATTACTCTTATTAGCTTATTCACTAAAACTATCAACTATACTGCCTTCTCCAGCAGTACTCATTCCTGGTTTTATAACATTATAAGGAAACCCAAAGCATTGATACTTACTACCGCAGGTTGAATTTCCGGAGATATTTTACGTAGTTATTACCTTTCTGAGTATAGGTAATAATAATGTAGAACAAAAAGAACGAACGATACAAAATCGTGCGAAGACGATTCAAAAAGAAATCACAGACGGTATGTTTCAAATCGATGGTGAAGTAAGAACTTTGAAGTATGTAGTACAAATTAAAATAGTAATTTTAATCTAAATCATCCTACTTTTAGTTTTTCTATAAATATTTGAACGTTTTATCCGCATAGTATTTTTTCAAATTAACACAATTTTTATCACTAATAGAAACTGACTGTTGATCATAAAATTAATTTTGATCAAAATTAATATACTACTAATACCCTAATACCTCAGTGCCGAGTTTATCAATTCTGCTAGCGATGCACCTTACCGATCGACGCGAACTAATGGTAAAAATGTGGGTTCTCTGTCACTAGCGTTATCAGCATTCGCTTTCGAGAATTCCTTTTGACTTAAAACCTGCTGTACTACAAAAAATTGACTGCAGAGATGTCTGAAATTATATACAAATAGCGATTTAGATGTTCGCTGTAATCACTTTATGATATTGATAATTATAATATCGTTGTAACCGGCCGACGGAAATGCTGAATGTTTAGATTTTAAAGAAATCTACAAATTATACAAATACATATTTATAAGCTAATATAATTTTTCATGTTTGATTTAAAGTTTCTATATAGGTATTCATTTATCTATATAAGTAAATATATCGTTATTATTATAAAATATTATACAGGGAATTAAAATTTTGAACTAAATATGTATAAAAGTGTGTAAAAAATTTGTCCTCAATATATAATATGCTTACAAAATAATTTTATAATTTGAAGTGTTTCACTAACAAACTTTTACTTATTATCCACATAATCGTATAATATTATACATAATTACAATAATCCTAATAGTTTTATATAACTTAGCCACAGTTTTACAAGGACTTCGCGCATGTAAACGAGTTTAAGGCACGCGACTAACATTTCTGCAAGTTCACGTAATTGGTTAAAATATTTTCAATTTAAATGACTTAATCATAATTTATTTTACAAACAATTTTGTTGTCAAAGAAATTACTTAATTAAATTAGGGGTTACTTTAGTGGTGAAAATTTATAGTAAAAGAAATCAATCTGTGGAACGGAACCGCTGTATGTTATTGTATCATTTCCTGTAGATGCTATAAAAACAGGAGGATCAAGGATAATAGGTAGTAGTTTTAAGCCGGATCTATATTAATCGTGTAACTGATAACAACAGCTTCGCGGGCATGCCACTAGTGTGGTAGTAGCCTTGTGTTCACATATTTTAAAATGATTAAATTTTAATTTTACTACAATTGTTTTTACTGATCACATTTTGTCAAGTCAGCAAGCCTTAGAAACGGGCCAAGGATTTGTTCGCTGTGTATGTAAGAAGGTATGTCAAATAAGTGTTTCTGTAAAAAATGGGCAACCTGCATAATTCGAAATGACACGACAGTTTTTATGATTGTCTTTTGTTACTGCTTGATTGTCTTTTGTTTATGATTGTCCTTTGTTACTATATGATTGTCTTATGTATGGTTATTATGCAATTATTGTAACTATTATTTTATAGTAAATAATTGTAACTATTATATATTATTATTAAGTCGATATAGCTTTTATGGTTCCTTAAAAATGATTATTTTGTTTATGTTTATTTTTTATTACTTTATAATGAATGTTATTGTCATTAACGGAGGAGCTGTTGAAATAATGTTAAAATTTAACGTAATTTTTATATTCGGTGTAATTAAATCTCAATCATCAAATAGTTGTTAAACTTTTTTGACTAATACACCCAAACAGAATTCCTAGCTAAAACTGGTTTTATACAAGGTTCAAACTTTAAACAACAATAATTCTAATGATAACAGTACAGTGTGAATTTTAATAGATTTCAACGCCTTTTCATCCTGGTGTTCATAATCCTCGCTTTTCGTTACTAGAGTTAGCTTCCTACTCAATCTACTTCTCTTCGCTTGATCGTCCACATCCTCTGTATTAAATCTATATTTTTTGGAATCTCTAGCCAATATTTTTTCACTTAGCCAAGGCACCGTTGTCATACTTCAAGGACAGCCATATCAAGACATCATCGCAAACATCGCTAATCCATTTGTAAATTTTCCTTATTGTTCTTAATATAAAAATGCCATAAGTAGATTGATAATTTTACTCTTAAATGTTAATTATGAACAACTCCGTTAGCTTGATAATCTGAGTGACCCAAAAACAGATTTAGCGCGTCCGAATGCGCGTAATGCAATTGGAGCGTGCCGCCATCTGCAGCCAGTGAATAGTGATGCTTTTGCTTGCACAAAATTGTCAATCGAGGCTTTCCGGTGTCTAATTTAGATCACAGTAAAATATTTGAATTGAAAAAAATTGTTTGAGAAAGAAAAAAAAGAAAGAAAATGTTTATTTACATAGATATGTACATACAGACACGCCTTTTTCCTGCTGGGGTAGACAGAGACCCCTTCTTTCTACTTGCTACGATCCTGGCACACGTTTCGCTTCTTCTATATTCATCAACGCTTTCATACAAGCTCTTCGGTTACGGATACTCCTAACCTGGCTTTTCCTCAACACGACTTCGATTTGGTCGAGATTCGTTCGCCTGGGTCGACCCCAATCTGTTTGCCCATTCAGACTCGTCTTATAAATCTGCTTCGTCAATCTTCTTTCAACCATCCTCTCTATATGTCCGAACCATCTAAGCATTCCTTTATCTTTGACACTACATCATCTTTCATACCACAGATTTCCCTTATCTCACTATTTCTCTTTTTATCCATCAGATTCAGTCCAACCACTCATGTTTATTTGATACAGCTAAAATAAAGATACAGAAAAAAGAGAAAGAAAATAACTGTACCAAATGGGAACCCAGCTCAGCATGATGCGAGGCAGTATACCCGACGCTGATATTCTGCTGGATCCCTGGTCGTGTCGCTCAGACAACGAGCATGCCACACTTCCTCGTATTTAAGTATGTGCTGTGATATGTACTCCTAAAATGTATGAATGACATGTGTGTAGTGTGTAGATATGTGTATAATAAACAGCAAAGTAGTGGAGGCGTCTTAGACTATATAATGAATAAGAGTATCTAAAATATCAAATATTTATTGTTTAATTAAGATGAGAAAATAAGAGGAATGAGGGAAAAAATAAGTATAGGAAACAGATGTAGGAACTGACATAGATTTAAAAAAAAACTAAATTTATCCTAAAATTTATATACCGTCATTCGTATGTGTCACTCAATTCGGATCATCCGTTATATTGAGACGTTTAAGTATGATATAGAAAATATCGTCCCCTTATTGGTGACCAAATCCTCCTTTTTTCCAAACTTGTTTCTGGACCAAGTCTGTACTGAGTGAATATTTACATTTTCT
>WUAW01012119.1:54326-68636 GCA_017165845.1 Thaumetopoea pityocampa | reverse complement strand
CATATCGACAAACATATCGACCACGGTTGAAGGTAATAGAGGATAAGCGACATATTGGTCGTAAATGAGTTATGTGTGCCATCCTACTTAAAATTGTCCACTTTTTCTAATGCGTTTACTCTCATGGCTCTACGATTACTTTTTTGTCACTTATGTCCAAACAAAGAACATTCAATTTATTAATGTCAACAAGAACAATTTATTTAAGCGGCATAAAACCACATAAAACAAGGCCGAATGAAATAAATAAATGCTTTGCCAATTAATGCTTTTATTTTTCTTGATTCTAGAGCTGTTTCCATTTTCACGATATGTCAATAAATAAAAAAGTTACGCCCATTTTTCTGCAGTTTCAAACTTTAAACTGCTCTCCTGAACAATTTGGTTTTTGTCGCTTATACCCTATTACCTTTCAACCGTCGATATGTATAAATAGATTAGACTTACAAGTACTTGGTGCTATTTAAATCTAAATAATGTCACTAGTAAAACGCACACGTGCGGAGCCGGGACAGTTCGTAGTATACTATAAATATTATATTTTCTTTATCAAAACATACAAGAGAATCTAAGGAAGAAAACAGTATGTATATGTATTTAAGATATTCCCCTCGGGTGTAATATATGCGCGAAGCGGCGGCAAACGTTTCCACGATATTGAAATATTTTTTTTATATATAAAAAAAATCGTTCAAACTAGTGAATGTCATCTACATGAAATCGACATAAAAATGTTATATACCCAAATGTTGAAAAGGTATTATATTAATATATGATAATAACATAAACAGTCATACAGCAATTAATTGCTGTGTGACGCCGACATAAGAATAGCGCCACACAATGTCTTCCCCTGGATGCTGTGAGAATCAGCTAAGGGATGTACCAGAATAACGGGTCGTAGCGTTATCCCGTTATTCAGTTAAAATCTGTAGCGTTCTCCAATTCTTCTGCCTACAGGAAAACGGACCATCCATCATCAAGAGGGGGAATAGGCTGCAGTCTACCATGCTGGTCTTCTGTGGGTTGGTAAGCTTCACCCACCCTTGCGGGCATACAGATTTTTACTCGCCACGTTTTCCTACTCCGTTGAATATATTGATGTTTAGAAATGTACACCGTACATGTACTCGAAATAACCCAACAATACGGGATCGAACACGCGACCTTTTCGATCGCGAGCCGTGCTTGGTACCGCTTGACCACCAGTGTACCATGTACGCATGCGTACTCACTCCAAGCTTGCCATACCGCACCACACGCTGTTTGGCACAAATCGCTGCTTGTAAAAGAAAATTTAAATAAAGAATTATTAGTGGACACAGAGGTAAATGCATGTGTCTGCAAAACATTTTTAAGATTGACTTGATTATGTATACTAGACGTTGACATCTACAAATGAATTGCTATACATTGACCTAATATGGTATAGAGGCAACGTCTAGTACAAAATTCAAGAAAAATACACATTTATACTTCTATGTATGAATAATTTTATATGAAAGCTACTGCTTAAAGCATAATGTTTGAACTCTCATACAATGTTAATGTACACACAACAGCATTCATTTGGAGCTTAATACTGCATTTAGTGAGCGGCTAACTTAAAAAAATTCGCTTACTGAGACAGTGAGATAATGTATTACTGCGTTACAAGCGCACAGCCGCCGACTGAATGACGAATCGAAGTGAGCGGGCAAATTAGCGGTTGATCAAACGATAAGTGTGCATAATGCCGCAAACTGCGTATTTTAGGCATGGTGAAGTCAGGTGTCTGTGTACTTAGTCATGGTGAATACTTAGTCTTTTAGTATTTCCGGCAAATAGACTTAAGTATATGGGAAAGCGACCACGGCCGCCCGAGCTACTACTGTCTCTTCTCACTCCTTCCGAGATAATAGTATCTTATACCCTATAGTACTTTTCCTAAAATCCATATTTTTGTTCAAAACACCATTTCTGCCTCATCTTTTTCCTTTTCTCTCCACTGAGAACGCGTTGAGGAACTTTATAACTTATAAAAAAACCTTATAAAATGGCGGCGTCGTGGTTCGTCACCTGACATGTCTCGTTGCCCGCGGGAGTGAAATGTGGGTTGCGGATAGCCACTTTGCTACATTAAACGATCGTACCAGGTGGAAAGAAGTGGTCTCTGCCTACCCCAATGGGAAAGAGGCGGAGAATGACTGTACGTATGTATGTATCATAGTATATACTATAGTTTGTTTGTAGTCCTTACCTTCATAAGATATCGGTGTGAGTGTATGTATGTATGTATACTTTATCACAATAGAATCAAGAGCTAATTAAAGGCAAACAATGGGTCAGAAACTGCTTAGTACGTCATTTGATGACGGACGACGATCTGTTACATGATGTCGTTGTAAGCGTGTGTGGCGCCGACATGATAATAGCGTCCGCCCACATGTTCCCGCGGCTGCTGAGAGAACCAGCTAACGAATGTACCAGGGTAATGGGCACTAGCGTTATTTTGTAATTCAATCAAAATCTACTGCGATCTTCAAGACGCCTGGCAAGCGTGGGGATTATGGCAAACCCCTTCTTTTTAACCCATTAACTGCCAAATTTTTAACTTTTAAAATATTTGTCCAAATAAATTATATGTATGCACAAAAGTTGTGTGCCAGTCTAATTATATTCAATTTATGTTTTGTCTTGAAAATATTTGATATTTTTGATAATGTCCCAAATGGAGATGTTTTCAAAAATATCAAATAATTTCAAGGAAAAATATAACGCTGAGTAAGTAACAAATCGTTACTATAACCTCTAAATTATATACTTATCTACGGTAAATACCGTAAATAAGTATATAATTAGTTATATTATAATAAAATTATTATAATATAAAAACCAAACCAAAAATATATGACAATTCTGTTCCGTTCAACTTACAGACAAATTTCCAATTTGTTCGCTTCTTGTAACGAAATGAAGCACAGAATACACACTTTCAGATCCACAACACTGACTGACATATATACAGAATGAAACTAAATCGTCAGCAGCACTAAATATATTTTTGGCGCCGAATGGTGTACGTAAAATTTCAAAATCTCCATATGGGGATCGTGGCAGCTAATGGGTTAAGAAGGGTCCGAGAGTAAACTTTCACGGACTGATGATGATGACGTCATCATCGATATCGTTCTCGGCTAATTATCACTGACTGTAACGATACAGTGTGAAAGTGTTTATGTATCCGATATCGTGTCGGTATCGTTATCAGCTAACCTGAAATCGCTCTCTATCTATACAGTTCTGTCACATGCGAGAGTAAATAGACGTGTGGCGTCCAGTTGCTTAGACTTGATTAATGTAGTCATCAATCACGTGTGTTTTCATCTGTACCTACGGACTTTGTTCACTTCGTCGCGGACAAAATTGTTGGCGAAATTCGTTATTCTAAATATTTGATCGGTGGAAGTAGTTCCAAAATTATAGTGTGTATTTGAAATGTCCCCAGGTAAGCGCCTTACACACGAAGTATATTGTTGTGCTCGAAAGCATAACCCAGAAAGCCTTTTGTCGCTACTTGCCTACCTGCTCATGAATTCACATCCGTAGAAATCTGAGAAGAAGCCAACACGAAATCGGGAAACGGTCCATTAAATGTATATCGTAAAATATTTCTCCATTGAAAGAGTAGTCTGCGTGCCATTTTATAAATTTGTTTTACGTTACAAATATTTGTAAAAAAATTCTAGTTTCTTTAATAACACTCAGTTACTAACGAAACCAGTAAACCGCTAATAAAACTAGTAAGCGTTATGTTGTACTCAGTTGTATTAGCAAATGAGACATTCGGAAGCCTATCACATTTAGTAGAATGGAAAAGTGGCACTCCTTTGATTTGATATTATTAGTGTACGCCCGTCAAATGCTCATTTTTAACAATTCCTCTCTATCCAATGGTTGCCTGGAATAGATCGTGTATCACTTTTATTTATTTTTTCTTTTTTGTATTTCTTAGTGTGTTAATAAATTATCTATCTAAAGCTAAGCGAAAATTAAGTTATGCATTAAGATATACGAATCCCGAAAAGGCAGTAATGCATTAATGACTTCCGTGAATACATTTTTTCGTAATATCCCATTACTTCCATCGATATATTCTGGCATCTTTTATATTTAAGTCTTATTTTGATCATCAATCCCCTCTTGATCAGGGAAGTTCTGTGCCTCTGTAATGAGGACGAGTATGGTACTGGGGATGATGACGGGTCATCAACTCACCCTTTATGAGATTCGTTTTTATAACACAGTGTAAGGAGCTCCTTGACTTTTCTGGTTACGTCTCAGCATCATCAACTCCATGAATAATTTTTATTTCTTTTGTAATGCTGAGGTGGTGGAGGTATGTAACAGCACCCTCAATCCATATTAGACCCCACTACGGAAGCACGAACCTCCTCTAAAGCACGCTATAATTTCATACGCAACTTGTATTATCCGAGTATTAACCAACGCTGCGCCAAACTCTAAATTAGTCGTTCTGTTAGGTTAGTCATATTATGTGTCAGTTCAAGACAAGAATGATCCTAAAAGAGGGCCTCATCAAAAATTAAAATTACGAGTACAATTAAAACAAACGTAATACGTCAAAGAGCGTTCTTAACGTGTCTTACTTGACGAGCTAAAATTTAAGAAGTTCTTATACAGCGAATTTGAGAGGACTTGCCATCGCGATAATATAGTAACAGCCTCATAATATTACAATGTAACATAAAATTACACAAATTCCGTAGGTGCTTAAACATGCTTCAAACTAAGTTATACAATGTAACAGTTTTGAGTTTCGGCCGCATTCACCCGAACGATCCAAAATATCCTGCTCGTGAATTTATTATATCCTGTGCGTTCATTCATTGTTATTCGTACTTACCTAATAAATGGCGCAATTTGTATCGTTCTGCTGTTTGATGTAGCACATTATTCATTACTATTAAGCATTTCCAGCGGTACAGATCTACACGGATAGCTGTAGGGTTAGAAGCAGTAGGCTGATTATGAGGCCAGAGTAATATTCTGAATCTCGAACCAGTAAACTGTAATAATTGGGTCTCAGGTTAGTTATTAAAGTAAGGATGAACATGTAGTTTAGTGGGTAACAGTGAATATTTAAAGGATCAATAAGTTAAAAGTGTATCATAGATTTGTTTTGTATTGCTCGTATTAATTTGTAGCGTCATTCATTAGAGTGATGGGAATGAGCGGTTGGACAGGTAAATTTGTAAATTGTAATAGATTAAGTAGGTGTTTCCGTTTCCCCGTAGTCAAGAGATAGATCCGTAGTAAATTAATGATTTTTTCTTGACTTTGTATTTTAAGATGAGATAGATTTTTATACTTTTTTCTTCATTTATATAATAATACAGAAAGATAAAAAATGACTCTGCAGATTTTGTTCTGCATTTTATTACTGGGCATACTATATTATGTTATAGGCACGCACATTGTATTATTATAAATGAGATACTTCATTATCATTACATCAATGTGACAAGGGGCAAACCTGTTAGAATTTTTTGAATACAGCTATGGTTTCCTCACAGTATTAATAATAAGAGTAATATTAGTAATGTAATATTAGTAATATTTAAATATTGATTATTCTTTGATCAGCATCACGAAGTGTACTGAACAGACTCTGATGAACTCTACGCTATTACGCTACGCTGAAATATATTGCTTAGTTTCTAAAAAGAACATAGACGTCATCGTGTTCTGCATCATCATCGCTTACATTGTTGATGCAGATCTGCTAGTAGACAATAATAAGTAAATCTTGTTTCTGAAAATAGTTACAATGCCTGTAATTATTCTGACAGTTGTTAAGCTGGTTCTGCTCAAATGTCGACTTGTGTTCTCCTCCAATCTTGTTTTTGCATAAGTATGTATATTGGAAA
Organism: Thaumetopoea pityocampa; assembly: GCA_017165845.1. Taxonomy (NCBI): domain Eukaryota; kingdom Metazoa; phylum Arthropoda; class Insecta; order Lepidoptera; family Notodontidae; genus Thaumetopoea; species Thaumetopoea pityocampa. The sequence goes on along the minus strand of WUAW01012119.1, from coordinate 62,706 downwards.
TGACTTTATTCCGGCCTTTCCACAATTTGGAACATCATCCTTATTTATTTGAAGACGCTTCATAGCATTTTGGGATATCAATAAAATATATCGCATCCAAACAGCCAATGTTAGTGAACCTCATACATTTTACTGTAGCTACTTTTGTACCGAGATAAACTGTTATCCGATTTGATTTGATGCTGTTTATTAGAATAAACGCGGAGCGTATTCCCTGAATATTCAATTAGTTGGATTGGGTTACAAAGAGACTGATTGTCACAGAAAGTATTGAGGAAGGTAAAGCTCCGCTAAATAAACAAGTAGGCACAACAAAACAACAATAATTAGAAGATTCTTGATCTTATTATTGTCTGGAAAATTTCAAAAAGTTTTTAGCACTTTGTACTTCAAGCATGTTTTATTAAGTTGTGAGTTGTAATTTGAAATTTTCTAATTATTTGATTTATTCGAGTCGTTTATCATTAGAAGCAATGTCAGCCCCTGCAACTCGAATGATTAGGTTAGCTTTGTACACAAAAGTTCCCATATACAGACATTGTTTCGAACAATAAAAATAAAGGCTTTTTGATTATTTGTGGGAGTCGCAATTTGAAAACATTATGTCATTCACAGTTCGTGAGTTTTTCCAAAACGCAATTTAAACCTTGATGGCACATGAGACTGCAAAGTAGGTACTTCGGTCGTAACGAAGTTGAGGGCCATTTAATAGTTTATTTTACTTTGAATAATATTCGAAGCTTATTGTTCTTAATTTATTACAAAGGTATAATATGTACTTACTACACGCTTTAATACAACAGTTGCATTTGATTTTCCTAATAAGTTTTAGATAATATTTCAATGAGATTCAGAAGGCAAAATAGTGAGTCCCGCTTGGAGTTTTACTAGCACTACTAGTTCATCAATCGAATTGTGGAAGTTTATGAGGATGAACATTGGGCTGTAATACGAACCGGTCTCATAACTTTAGAATAAAAGTAAACCCTAATTTAAGTCAGAATAAAGCTATAAGTGAAGAAGAACAATTTCTTCATGTCGATATTTTACAAACACCACAACAAAGTTTACTATATATTATGAAAGCAAGGGAGCGTTATCTAACACAGTGACAACGATATAGGAGAACTATTATACTCTAATAATAGTGAGGTCCGCGTTCTACTTCGTAAGTTCATAGTTAGATAACAAAGTTTAAAGTGTCATTAGAGGGGGAGCCATTCAGCGTTGCGTCGGGACGGGTGCGATGTTTCGGATCATTTTTTGCTGCCAACATGTGCGTGGAACGAAGGGCCGCGGCTGGTAAAAAGTTAGCATGTGGCGCGCTCTCCGCGTGCCGTCGGCACATCCGGGACGGAATCTAACCCTCGCCGAATCCACTTTAAGATAATGGTTCCAACTTTAAAATAAACACATCATAGCGAGGCACATACAGTATACTGTGATCAATTTTCATATCAGTGATTTAAAGTTTATCACAAAGCACAAGGGTTACAGTAAGTAGAGCCACATTTGACACTTCATTAGAATAATCTCGCAACGGCGGCTACAAAATATTTAATTTTTTTTAAATCAGAACAGCACAATTGGACAACTTTTTTCAACTACTAATTATACATTTATTTTAGTAATGAAAAAGTAGACAACTTTGAGATTTAATTTGACTAATAATAATAAACCTTTCTGAACATTGACGAATGTCAAATGGGACCTATTAAAATGGCCCTGCTGTTTACGAATGCAGCATTGAGAAAAATTGTTTATATACAAACTCATTTCTTCAAATTATAAGTTCCAGTACATCATCATCATTATCAGTCCGTGGAAGTCCACGTATGAAAATGGGCTATTTCCTTAAAAAGGATGGATTTTCCATAATCTCTTGAAAGGCGTCTTGGAGAATAGACTAAATTTTTATTCAAAATTACAGGATAGTACTGCTGCCCATTGTCCTTGTACATGCCTTGGTTAATTTACACAGCATTCACGGAAAAAAATAGAGTGAATGGCAAACAACTATCTTAATGTTCCATTTAAGATGAGCGTTTAATAATTAAAAACTCTGTTCAGGTCAGATTGTGATTTGACCTCATGAACAATAAAAAATACATAAAGGTCAGCAATGAAACGCATTGAAGACAATATCACTGATGAATATTTATTATCATTTGAAGCTTAGCCCACTATCTGTCTCCAAGATGGTGTTTATTGCTCAATTTATCATATAAACGCGAAATGCTAGTTTTAAATTTATAATAATTTGGGAAAAATATAAAAAATTAAACACATTTTATTTAATGGAATTCATTATTATTTATCTAGCTTTATTTCCTCAAAAGAAATATAACTTTGATAATAAATATGTATTAGGCGTTATTGCGTTGAAGCCGAAATGATTTATCAAACAATTTTGATGTTGTTGTTTCAGTTTTATGTATAATTTAGGGATGTTTCGGTACAGGGGAACCTTTTTAAGAGGAAAAATCATTAAAAACACATTAGACAAAATTATCTGGGGATAATGAAGATTAGGCAGTTAAATGGATGCTGCGAGAATCAGCTAAGGGACGTACCAGGATAATAGGCAGCAGCGGTATCTAGTTATACTCGTACTATCAATCTACTGCGATGATGATGATGAAACAGTTAAAATTAATTTAAACCTGATCATAGTCACAATATGACGAACCATACAAAATTCAATGCTACTTAATAATCAAGCAAGTTTACATGAAGCATTCAACCATTTTTAATGAGCGAAAGCCTGAAGCTAACATTCATAACTGAAGGCATTTTAGTTTTCATCAATTTGAAAATTGCATTTTTATATTTAAATGCGCAAGTATAACAAGAAATTAGATAAGTTAAACGATCAAAATTGTATTCCTGTTTGTTTTACAGAATACTTAACATTCAGAATTATATAGAGGCCTCCTGAATGCTGGACTTGTTAAAGATTTAATATTATTGTAACACTTTTGACCCTCTTTGAAAAGTTATGGAATTTATTTTGAATTTTTATGACATCTGTGTGTTATTAGTATCACCTGAGTCTGTTTTATATCACTATGCAATCATAATGATACAAAACAATACAATACAAGCGTTGTAATACGTTATCATAAAATATAAAAATGATATCCACAATATGACTCAAATAATTTGAGTCATACTGGATATCATTTTTATATTTTTCTTTCATGGTACGCCACTGTGATCATTTCGTTAAGACTCAAATTTCCACATACCACTGACCTTTGCGATCTCAATGGCAAAGCGTCTTATAAAGACTAATGGCCTTATTCATAAAAAATATTTACAACTAGTTTAAGCTAATCTATAGTTTGTCCCTTTCAGTCTTAATAAATTTGTAATGATATAGATAGAAACAAACCACGTGTTAGCTTAAAGCAGGAATAAAAGATTTTATGAATTAGGAGGTAAGGCTTTAAGGGAAATCAGTCTTGATTGTAAACAGTAGGTAAATTTATTTCTTTCATACAAATAAATAAAAATGAAATGATTTCAAAATAAAAGCTTCAGCCGATGTGGCTATTTGCACGACCCAAACAGGCGTGTTTAAATTTTAGTTTGTCTGCCTGTTTTCTCCGGGCTAATTCACCGAAAAGGTTAAACCGACTTTCATTTACTTGACTTTCAATGACGGGACTTTCATTGGCAGATAGAAGATTCAAAGAATAATATAGCCTACAATTTATCCTGAAAATGTTTAAGAGTCCTGAGTAAAAACTGAAAAACTGTAGGATTTAAGAGCAAAAAATACAATTTAAAAATTCTAATAATCTTCAAATATTATTAGACTAAGTTTCAGTAATATCACGCAAGCGGTCAACAGCTATTTATAAATAAAACACATTACATATTAAATGATTAAGTACTGAACGATGCAGATGTCCATAATTATTGTATCCTGTAACTCATTCCATTAAATAGGATTATGTGTAATAAAAACTGTTCTTGTTACCATGGAATCTTTTAAAATGCTATGGTACAAGATAGTAGCAACATTGACAGTGGACTGTAATATGTCGCCTGAATGAAATAATGCCATAGCACCTATTTGTGGCCGTCTACCATCTACACGTTATGTATTATGCATGGCTGTGGTCAGGTAAGTAAACCGATCACGTTTCGTTGAGGCAGCGCGGGCGCATTCGAGCAACTTGACGGTCGCTCGGTAGTGCCAACAGTAGTACATGATATTTTTAATCTCAATCTTACGAAAGGTTTTATCCTGCTATTTAGACGTGGCAACGCTTGCGCATTCGAGCAGCTTGACGGTCACTCAATAGTGCCAACAGTACAAGATATTTTTAATCTCAATATTACGAAACGTTTCATCCTGCCATATTGCGGCCAGGTGGTAACTTTACATTATTTAAAAAAATATTTTCATAAGTAACACTTCAGAAATATTGACAATTTTAAGCAAGACTAGACATGATTCGTAATCGGTCGATCTTATCACACACTGCGAAACAATTCGGTTTCAATTTCAATAACCGTAATAAGAAATGCATCTTTTCTATTTTATTTTTTAAATTTTAACTTTATTATTGGCTTTTGCTTAAGACTAAATATGCCAGCCCCGAAAACTCAAACTTCGATATTAAACAAACATATTTCTACACAAACTTGTATATACGAGTATACTTTAATGGCATCCGTTACGTAGTTTTAAATAGCACCCTGAAACGCACCTAAATACATTATGTTGATCGTACCAGGATTTAATATGGTTTCTCTTTCCCGGTCGGGTCTGACACATTCCATCAACAAGTGATGGATATCCTCTACTGTACCACATACATTACAGGACTCTTAATTTTTTTCATAAGCTATCCAAACTCGTTTAGAAGTATGTGCTTTATTTTTAATGTAGATGAAAGAACTATTACTATTTCTATTATTTTCTTATTAAGGTTAATATTATCAAACTAAGATATCTGATGTGATTTCTAATAACCTAATAATATTTTCTTTAAATTTTCATAAATTGGCATCAATTATTGATCATTCAGTTTTTTCACTAGATCATCAGCAATTTATTTCGCAAAAGCAAATGTAAGATGGAAACCACTTATTCTTAATCCTTAGAAGTCCATTATTACTATACTATATATATGTACTATTACAGCAAGTATCATAAATACTGCAACCAATCCACGGGCGCTCTTTAAAACATTCATATTTATTTAGTCCAACCTGTATATTTAGTAAGTACTTAATCCGTGAAAAATTATATTTAAAAGTAGTAAATTTCAGTCTTTTTGTTAGTTTGTATTCTAACTTCGACTTTATCACAGATCTTCTTTCGTCAAACACAACATGGCTGCTATTATATTTTAATTTGAACTGTGTTAAAAACTTGGCTGTGCTGTTTTAACACAGAAGCGACGTTGCATTACTACATTCACGTGCGAAAGAGAAAGAGTAAGAATTAATGTAAGTGAAGGAAAGAGATAGCAGAGACCGGCCGGGCAGGTAAGCGGCGCGGGCGCCGCCCTGCGTGCATCGAAATCACGAAGCCAGATGCAACAGCAGCGTTCACCGCTCAGGTATAGGTGCTTTGTTATATGTATGTGTATATCGAAACCACTCAATGCGGACACGTTGTTGGGATGGTGTGACCTTAAAACTGTATTTTTATTCGAAATCTTAAAATGAATAAAATACTTAAGTTTGTCTTCTTCGGAATAAATAATTTCAAATTTGAAATACTCCATAATATCAATGTCAAATAACCGGATTTCTAGAGGTTCATCAGTGCCTGCGAACTGTATTTAAGTTGATGACGTCGTATCGCCTACACCATAAAAAAATAAAATGCTAATGTCCGTTGGCGAAATACTCTCGTGTTCTAAACAACAGCGATTAAGATCAAGCCCATTAAATAAATGGGTACTTAAGTTGGTAATTTTTGCGGCAAAACAGAAAGTCATATTATCTTGATAATTAAATGTTGTTAACAGTATTACATATTCTTATTAAAGTTTTAATCAAAACCTAGATGTATGGACGAAAGAAAGATGGGGCAATTGAAGTGATAGGCACCTCCCGCCCTCACCGACCAGAGGAAGGGTAATCTTTATTCTTTGCAACATGTTATGGGATTTATGCGACTTTTTTCACGTTAAAAAGTGAAAAAAAAAAAAACATATAGCCCCCGATCAATTATCCACAGTGAAGCTGATGATGACGTTGATGAACACGTTGAGATGTCATTAGCTAAGGTCCAAGTGTGGCAGGAGAGGAAGTATCGTAAAAGGGAAGGTCTTCCACCAGACAGATGTTATGTCTGGCGGGGCCTACCACCGCCTCCGCGGTTGATCTCGGGACGTTGTATATACGTTAAGTCGCTATCAAATTTTGTTAGCGTGATTCAGACTTCTATGTTAATGTCGTCATTCAAGAGATGCGCCATCTGTTGAGGATGCGTGGTACTATTTAGCGATGTAGGTCGCCACAAACAAAACGCCCAAATCATATTCAACCGTGATCCATCTAGATATTTTTACTATTATAAAATTGTTGTCAATATTTTTTTTAAATCAAAGATATTTAAAAAAAAAACTACTCAGATTGACTAATTACGGGCTTCTAAAACCAAATCCCTCAATGTTATGTTTATTTGTTCCAGCTTCAAGCAAAAACCAGCTGATAAATATTGATCAAAGTATTACAGTCTTAAAGGTACTATTACGACTTAAATACTGCGCTGTTTCATCAAAATCGGTCCAGTATAATTGAAGGTACAGCTTGATCCCTGTATTAGTAGCCGCCGTTAAGACACGATAGCTAAGTAAAATTAATTCTAAGGCTTTTTATATAAAACTGAATCTATGATTATAATTGTTTCAGAATTTCTCATATAGCGGAAAACCGACATTCACGCGAAAGGAGCCGCAGGCCAAAGCTAGTTAATTTATATGGTGACTTAAACAAATAATAATCTTTTTGTTAATTTAATTTATTAACTCTTATAATTTCATTTTTTAACTATTAGCTGTTGCGAATTACGTGTTCAGGTTTCAGGGTCTAACGGTTATTCGGTAACTGTTTCATGATTTAGGCCTTGATTTCTACAATTTCTTAAATTTAATGTAAATGCCCTAAATATATTCGAAACAAAACGTAGCCTGGCTTAATCTCTGAAAATCAATTAAGCATGAATTAATATTACCGTCTCTGTGCTCTGCCGAACATGAACAGGACATTAACATCTACAGTCATTGAGTTGTCCTGTTTTTAAAATACTCGGTAAGGCAGTGGGTAATAACCACCATGTCCGTTCAGGAAAAAAACATGATATTCAGTCATTATCAAAATATTGCAACGCTGCAGCAAAAAAAAATATTTTTCAAAACCCAAGTATTGTTAAGATTCAGGTCATTATTTAGTTTCAATTAAAATTTCATTACATCATTTAGTTTTGATTCAACTAAGTATCTTGGTAACATTGACTGTTTTTCCCCTGAATTTGATGGACATGGGATGTTTTTTCCAGATTATTCTATTTTTTTTTTAAATTATAACCTTTAAGTGACGTAAAATCGAAACAAAAATATATAAAAAAGGTGTCTTATTTACAATATTTGAGTTTAAATTACACTAATTTTTTATCTCTGTTCATTATGTGAAAAAAAAAAACTGTTTTCCCGTGGCCCCTTCATATGCAAGTTGAATCACAGCATAACGCCGCTACCCGTTACCCCGGTCACATCTCAGATCATGTTCTAATTACGTGCCAAATTTCATAAAGGTGTTCAGTTTCAGCCGCCATTGTGTCATTCTACAGTGAGGTTCAGATTTAATGTAAATTGTAACCCATCGCCAATCCATATTCGTCCCCACTACAATGACACAGACCTCCCCCCATCAGGAGAGGGTTAGCCCGTAGTCTAACGAACCGCGTACCGCGTTGAAAGAGTGAGGGACTGGCTGAATACCAACGCTGAACGCATACGCTGAGCCAGTCACCTATTGTCTACACTGATAATGTGCATATAATTATTTATATACCTGTAATACTATAAGACAATAAACGCTTATTATTATTATTACCACACTGGCCTAGAGCGAGTTGATAGACTACACACCCATGCGGGCATGCAGCTTTCATCACGAAGTATCCTTTTCGGTTGAGTACATGGCGACATTTCCATACAATAACATCGTAACTCATTTTTTTTACATACTGAGTTACATAGTTCTTGTTATGACATAGGTGCCGATTCTGTTGTACAGAACTAAACTAAATTTGGTGCCTCTCTATCTTTTTCTAATGGCAAACGCCAAAACGAGATAGCAAACATTTATAGCGAATACCGACCTACGTTTCTGTCAAACGGTTCAAATA
>WUAW01012119.1:35810-50942 GCA_017165845.1 Thaumetopoea pityocampa | reverse complement strand
TCCAGTAGAATTGAAGACACAGCTTGATCCCTGTTTTAGTAGCCGCCGTTAAGGTACGAGAGGTCAAGTAAGGGTGGTTCTTTGGTTTTTTATATAAATATATGATTGTGTCGGGATTTCATATGTAGCGGAAAATCGAGATTCGCGCGGACGGAGCCGCGGGCAAAAGCTAGTTTCTTATATTATAGTTAGTCGGATGTGTGACGCCGGCATAATAATAATGTCACTCCGTCTCTTGGATGTCAATGGTAATCCGTGGTTGCTGTAAGAACCAGCTAAGGAGTGTACCAGGATAATGGGCAGCGGCGTTTTTCGATCAAAATCCACTACGATCTCCAAGACGCGTGCCAAGCGTGAAGAGTATGGTAAATATCCCTCCCTTTTTAAGGAGGAGGCCTATGTCCAGCAGTGGACTTCCGTGGGCTGGTGGTGATAATTCATGTATTCATGAACTTCCATATAGAACGATTTTATGTTTATATTTAGATACTGTCATTGCCAAAGCGCTGACTGAAATATAAGTACATATCGCTCATCCAATAGAACAATGACGTAATTACATTTTTGCAATTTATCAGAAGAAGCATTTCAGTTTAAAATTGGATTATACCCATTGTGTAAATCATATCAATTATCATGTTTTTTCATAATTTATTTATACATATTATTAATAATTTGAGCATACTCGAAAAAAATTCATATTAAGCAACAAATCATCCAAATTAAACACAAAATAAAATTTTAACTTTTTTGCAATTACGTCATTATTCTATTGGATGAGCGATATTAGAATAGTCCGATGAAATATTAAGCTGATTCTAGTTCCGTAAAAGCAACAGACTTAAATATATCAACTAAATCGTTGAGAAAAGATTAAAAAAAAAATATCACATCTGCCGCAGTGCTCTACGTTCGACACAAAAAAAAATACGTTGGTGGAACTCGAGTCAGCAGCCCACATGTTTGGCCTGCTCTGAGGCACGCAAGACAAACACCGCGATCTAACTGCTCGTTCACATCGGTTCACAATTATTGGTCGATCGACACATTTTATCACTGTAATACATATTATATCTTATGTATACATACTTAAATTGATATGTATTCCAACGGCATTGCTTTCACTATTTGACGATATACTTCGCTACATATTCGTACACATTTTCGACAGATGGTGCAAATTTTAAATGTCGACATAGTCACAAAAAACTGAATCACAGTGAAGAATATACATATAATTAATGTAATAAAGTATATAAAAAACTATACTGGTGTTGTAGTGGTTACAGATACGACTTACGATCACGGGTTCGACCGTGGTCCCGTACAACTGAGTTATTTTTAATTCATATAAGAACTATATTGTAGACATCAATGTACTCAACGAAGGAAAACTTCGTGAGCAAACCTACATACCCGCATGGGTGTATAAAGTCTACCAATCCGCATTATGCCAGCGTGGTAGACAACGGCCTAATCCCCCTCCTGATCAGGGGAGGTCCGTGCCCCATTAGTGGGGACGAATATGGACTGGGGATGATGAAATCATAAATAAAACGTCCCGACATTAACCGTTGGGGCGATGGACGGAAGATATTTCCTTTTCCAATACTATCACTCCTGTCACACGTTGCTCAATAATATTACCTTATTGATACCTGATTAAAATATCGGTCAAAATACATTCATGCGACATTTTGCCAAAATAAGAGTGGGGTCAAATACCACATCATACAGCGTTGTATCACATTCGCAGGTACTCCGTCTACCTGCACGCAGTCAACTGACATCTGCTTTGGGACAAGCCGGCCACCGGTAAAAATATAGGCACGACATAGATCACAGATGCTCAAACTTTTTTTCTTATAGACCACTTATAATGTTTTTCACTTCTGGATAGACCCCCAAAGTGTAGTTAATATGAACATTTTATAAATTTATTAACTTCAAATGTGTTTTTGACAGTTGGCGTGGACCCTTGCAAGATGAACAGCGACAATCAACCTACAACTAGTGTCGATTTGATGTAGTGTGAACTGACTCTTAGAGCCGGTACAGCCAGCTTCCCCGCGAAACGATGAGAATACGAAATGTGTCCATATCTCGAGCGAGGCAGTTTTGCTAACGGACGTCCCACACGTGACGCGGGACGCAAATTGTTCGTAAGCTAACAACTCCGATTAAGGCTCAGATCGGAAACTTTGGAGATAAGTATAATAATCTTCATTAATTATATTTTTGGGTTTCTTGCGACATGACTTTAGCGTTCTACCGTGAAATCGTGAGATGAATGGCATATATTCTATACTGTTTTTGCAACGATTTTCTGCTATAAAAGACTTTTATTTACTTGACGTAATCAGCTAAATATTTGTTATTTTGTTTTGATCTTAGTTTCATTGTTTAGATTAGATTAGAATACTCTTTATTCTGATAGTCACGGTAGTATAGTGAATAAGATCTCGACTCAAATCCGCGAATCGAAATTTCTTGAATTCCCCAACTGGGTTGTCATTACCATTGCCCTGGTTTCTCAGTGTTTCAGTAGATAAGTAAACAGTGGATCCCGGTTAATGTCTCAACAACACTGATCGTTATCAGCTAACAGCTGCTAACTGATGATTATCAGGTGTAAATTCTGCTGTAAAATTTAGCTAAATTTAGCTAAGTTATAAGCTAAATTTAGACTCTCCTATCTTTTTCTAATGCCAAACGCCAAAACTAAATAGCAATACATACATAATACACCTCAAAATTAAATTCCACATACAAATTTAGACGTGACCTTGCAAAATACCGATTAAAGATACGTAAAAACGCAAATACGTAAAAATGTAGGTTGGTACTAGCTAAAATAAAAATGTTTGCTATCTCGTTTTGGTGCCTGGTATTAGAAAAAGAAAGGAAAACCGAAATTTAGCTTGTGTTATATCAGAATTGACACCATTGTGGGACTTACGTGGATGACGTTAGATGGAAATCGATCATCTCAACCCAACATGCAGCTGCATTCCCTGAATACACAACAGACCTTGACAAAATCTCAAACCGGTCGGCCTTATCAGATCAGATAACCTTATAAGTTAGCATACTTATGAATGTAAAAGTCAATATCTCACAGTCATAGGTACACGAATACTAGTCGTGGGTAATTCTGACTTGCGCTAAGGGTTCGATAAAGTACGTAAAATTGTGGGTCTTGGATTTATAACATTTGTAGGACAGTATATTCTAAAATATACGTATCTTTTATATATTTTCAAATAGGGTTTTAAAAATTCATATTAATTTTTTAATTACGCGACATTTTTCAATTATTTCTTGACCCCAAAACGATCTTTCAGCATCTACTCACAACACCTCCATTACGACAGTAATTCTCACCACTCATACGTTTGTTTACGTAACTTTCAACAACCGTAGTTCTAGTAAAGTGTTTCTTAATTGTGTTCAAGTTTTGCTCTCAAACAATTCCCGATAGCGACATTCCACAACTTTCTAGCCGAAATAAACTGGAAGTTATTCCACTTAACAAATTTTGGGGATAACTTCACCGATGCCTTTTTAAATAAGTGTTGAGAAGTTTGGATACGCTCGGTTAACTCTATTGTGTTTCGCCCCATTCTAAGTTATATTAACCAGGATTAGATGTAGAGCTCTTATATTAAAAACAATAATTATAACTAATCTCTACATCCATTATATCATTAATATATTACATCTAAAACAAATCGTGATCAAATGAAAAACAAACCAGATTTTTAGGGAAAAGGTGACTTAAAGCGTTTTATTAAAACAGCTAATGTTTTAAATAAAACAATAAACGAATATACATTGCGACGCCTACTTTAGATAATTAAAACTTGTGCCCTAAAAACATGACTTCTAAGCAGTAATGTATGTATAAAGAGGTCTTATTACGCTCATTGACCTTATTCCGTTACAAAAAGAAGTAAAGTGTAATGAGAAAATTTTGTGCGAATGGGATAGTGGGAACCGGAGAGATAAGATACAAACACCTATTGTACTGAGTCGAACAGCGGCGTGCAAATAACCCCAGCAACTATTGTTTTGCAGAAGGCGCACAATACACGTACATAAATACTCACACACATATGGATATAACGACGCTGCACTAACTAGAGTTATGTTTGGAATAATATAGATCACACGGCACAACAAATGCAAAAAACATTGTTCATTACTGAATTTCATCTCATATCATCTATGATTACAAATCATTCAACACACTCGGTGTCACGTGAAGATGTGTTTATAGTTATTGCCTCGCCGTAAAAATAGGTTTTCCAGGAATGCCGTTTACTTGATCATCCCCAGTCCATATTCGTCCCCACTGGGGCACAAACCAACCCCGATCAAGAGAAGGATTAGGCCGTAGTCTACCACGCTGCCCTAGTGTGGGTCTACTTATTATATTAATATTTTCCCGCGCAAATGCGTGACTAAGACAATTCAAAATTGACTGCAGGGATGGCGCAGCTGTTTAAGTGGTCGCTTCTCCACTGCGCTGTCGAGTGTTGTGGGTTCAATCCCCACACGGGACAACAATTCACAAATCCACAAGTTGTTGTTCTGAGTCTGGGTGTTCTTTGTGTCCATTATTTGAATGTTTGTAAAGTCCCCACGATACAGGAATTAATTCTAATGCGGGAATTGTCTTAAAAAAATCTTCACTACACGCAGGTGCGTGATTGACTTCTTAACGTTGTCACCACATCACACGTTGGCGCGTCATCGGCAGCGATTTTATTATTATTCTCAATATAATTTTAAGAAATTATCTAATTAAAAGAGAAACAAACTAAAAGTAATTTCACAACCATCTAGCAGCAATAATTGCTTTAGTAGACGCATCAGTTATTATCACGGTAAAGTGTAGATATTTGGAATAATTATAGCGATTACTGGCACAATTAATTCGTTAATTTGTCCAAATCAAGCGAAGTCTCATAGTAACTAAGAATTCATGAAATCAACAGGTAAGAAATCGATTTTATAACAGTGTTTATTTCATGACTTGGAACAGTTATAAAATAAATTCGTGCGTCATGCAACGTAAACATAATTCAAGTTTAAATGATTTCACCGCATAAACCGAGCCTTCAGATATGTTTTGCTATAAATCTCCTCAGAAAAGACAATATAAGAACACCAAGTTTAAAAAGTCAAACACAAATCTCCTCTCTCAAATGAATAAAATTCTTTACGAAGAACCTTTTTGACCTAAAGGGTAAACAGAAAAGTCTCAGGGGGCCATAATATATACAACATACTAAAATATTGTTATTCTGGGTAGCACAAACGGCACTGTTATAAAACTAGTTTATTTAATAACACTTCTGTCTACTCCGCTAGACACATCGGCTGCCACACTTTACCCTGTCTTCGAAAAGTTTTTATAACTTCCGAGCATCCGCAATCCAGAGACCAAATATATACAAACTTGATAAAAAAATTACCAACTATTTCGGTATTGTATCTTATCCCACTTTTGTACACCGAGATTCATACACTCAAATAAGTTATTTATAAGTCCGACTTCATTTTTTCTGCTTATGATAGAATAAGTATGTAAAAAGCCCATATAAAGGTACACGCCCACAGCATTCGGCCGGCCTGCAGATTTATTTCGCTTCTATGGCATTTATTTATTCAGTGCGTACAAGATTGATTCACACAATGAACGCGTGAAATTCCTACCTTCCTTCAAAGTGCTTCGTTTAGGTCGTCACGCACAAGTGCTGAGATACAAGCGTTACGTGTGAGACTTAAATAGTCGACTTCCACATTTCAATATAATTAATGAAAATATCTAACACTCAAATTACCTTTTGTTAAATTTATCAACTAAAATACATTATTTACAAAATTGCCTAACTCCTAAACTAAACTGCCATAATCTCCTTGCTTGGCAGGCGTCTTGGAGATCGCAGATTTTGATTGAATAACAGGATAACGCTGCTACCCGCTATCTGGGTACAAAGCTTACCTGGTTCTCGAATCACCCACGGGAATAAATATAGCAATTCTATTATCATTCCGGCCCCAGACAGCAAATAAATTACTATACTTCACGCCAATAAACCGCTATGGTTTGCCTAGGCGTTGCACATTCACAGTTACATAAACTAATACAGGCTATTTTATTTTCATATGTCGAATAACTAAGCATAACATATTTAACGATATTAGGGTTATTTTTATTGTTGAGAGTAAAAAAATTGCAATGCTCAATTATTAAAAGGACCAGGGTGTATTAATTATGGTATAACACGATATAATCAAAGAGCTGGTTGAACATACAAACTTCGTTACAGATCTTGTCTTCCTAAATTGACAAGGAAACGGTGACAACATAACGAATCAGTTAGATAATTGAACTCGGTCTAATACACGGTCATCAGTTTCCCGGACATAACGTAATCAATACAGACAAATGTCACAAGCTAAAACACCAATACGTAGTAGCCATAAAGAAAAGGAAATAAAAATATTTGGTTAATAATTTCTGCTGTGTGCCACCGACCTAGTAGCATGACTCCATCACTTCCGGTGGACGCTGTGCAAACCAGCTAAGTGATGTACCAAGATAATTGGTAGCAGTGTTATCTTGTTATTCAAAAAAAATCTAATGCTATCTCCAAGATGCCTGGCAAGTGTGGAAATTATGCTAATCCCTGGTTTTTAAGATTCTAATAATGGATTTCCATGGGTTGGTGATAATTAATAATTTATATTATTAATTATCACCAACTAATTATGCTTTTTGTGTTGATGATATATTATTGCCATCTCTTATTTCTTACTAGCTGCAACCCTGCAGGTTCATGCTTTAACGAAATATAAGTAGTATATATTAAGCCTTAACACCTCTCCATTCTTTCACTTGATTTATTGTTCATTTCATTTCTTATTCTTCCAATTATTTTTTCATTTTTCATTATTCATCTTTTCGTTTAAAATATTAAAAAAAGTCATACCTATGGCTATATATATATCCCCTCCCTTAATCTCATTTCCATCGGTAACCTTCTTCACTATTACCTCTGTCATATTCTAACTACTTAAATTTTAACTTTCCAATAGATCCTAGTATAATGCATGTTACTTTTCAAGTCAAACGTATCATCTCCATTCATTTTATGTCCTTACTATGCTCTGTACCTATACTTAAATCTTTAGTTCTAATGAGAGCTAAAATTTATTAGTTATCGATGAGTACATTTGTATACACGAAATGGAATCAAGACAGACAAATTTTTATACCGTTTTTTTTTTGTTACCGCATAATTTATAAATTAAGGAAACAGTTTACAAACGAAGTTCTATTTGAACAACCAAGATATTAAAACGATACGCTTAAATATCACCGACACGACTTGTTTACTGTAAGTTAGCATAAACAGTACCGCTAATTGGCAGTATAAGAACTAGATGAACGTATCTACCAAAAATTCAAAAATTGTTTTGTTTTTTTTTTATAAGTCTGTTCTAAATGTAGTCCTGTATGATACGCCGACGACACGACGATCGATACAGTAAATATTTAACTAATTCCATTAAAACATTAGGCTTAATAAAAAGCCTGTAAAGTTTGACGAAGCAAAATTCCACTGTTTATTAGCTCTCCTGTAAAATTTATAAAATGTAGATACGTTGAATGTGACTCTACACCGCGGATTGGGCATGCCTTTTAGAAATACGAAAATGCGCTAAATTATTACTGTTGACCACTGATATCCAAAGTGGTCTACATCGACACTCAGGGGTCGATGGTGACTTCACCACAGTTAGAAATTTAATTTTTTCGAAGTGAGTAGCACTGTACCAGATAATAACAATTTTGATGTTGATGAGTTTGCAAAAAAGTTATATTAGCTAAGCAAATCTACCCAAAGCCGAAAAATATCGCCAGTGCTTTACGAGACAAAAAGTTTGGAGTCCTCTGAAGGAACCTATTGACTCCAGTTACGGCCATCATAAAAACATCGTGAGGAATGGAAACATAGTGAGGAAACCTGCATGCTTGAGGATTTTTCTCGACGGCGTGTGAATTCTGCTAACCCGCATTAGACCTTCTCGTTCTAAGAAGAGACCCCTGCCCTACAGTGGAACAGTGGATGGGTAGATAAAGGAAGAAGACCTTCAAACCAGATATCTAATAACTAATAATCGTTGACAGCTTTCGGTTCCACAAACTCACAAACAGAAATAGTAGCTCGGTCACTACTAACTGTACCAACTAACTGTATGATTATATGAATTCGTAGTTTTATCATATCCGTAATATTGACCCGATCACTTACCGAAAATAATCATAAAACAGATTTGTTATGTTACAGCACCGTACGTTCCCATCACGTGTTTATTATTTAAATAAGTAATCTAGTTATTGCACATAGGTAACTAAAGGGTAACTTTGAAAATTAACTTGAGTGTTATATTATTCCATTATCACCATCATCAATAGCCCGTGGAAGTCCGCTGTTAGATATGGATTATCTCCTTAAAAAAGAGGGATTTACCATAATCTACACTCTTAGTTCCCAAAGTGGTTCTGGTGGACACCCAAGGGTCCACGGGAGACTCGACGGGGCTCTACGTTGGCGTACACAAATTTCCATATTTAGATCTAATCTTCACATTTTTTGTCGAGTTTTGAAAATATGGTAGAAATGTAGCTGCAGGGGGTCCAGCTAAATTTTGAAAGTGGTCTATGAGACAAAAAAGTCTAGGAACCTCTGATCTACACTTTTGGCAAGCGTTTTGAAGATTGCAGTAGATACGGGTGCTGATTCTGTTGTACAGAACTAAACTAAATTTGGTCCCTCTCTATCTTTTTCTAATGTTAAACGCCAAAACAAGATAGCAAACATTTATAACGAGTACCGACCTAGGTTTCTATCAAACGGTTCAAAAAAATGTTACGTTTTTGCGTATCTTTAGTCCGTGTGTTCCGAAAATCGCGCCTAAATCTTTTAATTTTGACATTCCTAAACGAAACTGACAGCACCAAAATTGTAGCTATCTCGTTTTGGTGTCTGAGATTAGAAAATATAGGGAGGGACCAAATTTAGTTAAGTTCTGTTACAACGGAATCGGCACCATTGATTGAATAACAAGATAACGCTGCTACCCGTTATCCTGCTACATCCCTCAGCTAGTTTCCGCAGCACCCGTGCTAAGAGATGAGGTGACGCCATTAATATTATTTAATACATGTTAAATTGGCTAAACTACGTATGTACATCAAATTCATAATCATTACCAAATTGTCATTAAAGCTCTTTTTAAAACCTACATTTATAAAATATCTCACTATAATAATAATAATAAGCCCACAGGGCAGCTTTTGGCGAGCTGTTGGGTGTAGCGATCCCACGGACCCGAATCCCGGGGGAAGGTCCTGTTCTTCATCTCCGGCTTGCCTTATCCGGCTGGCTAGAGTGAAGACTGAAGAGGAACAGGTCCCCCACCTCTGGCTTGCCTTTACTGGCAGGCCAGAGTGGAATCGCGAGAGCATTATGCTCGAGGGTGGATGTGGAACGTAAGTGGTGAGTGGGCAGTACGTGATGGGATCCTCTGAGGGTGCAAGTGATCGTACAGTTTAAAGTCCATTGACACCTCTCCGCTCTTAAGCCACTCTTCTAATGTTGCCCTTTTGTCGCTTCTTGCGTGCGACCGTTTCGGGGACCCATTAATATGTCAGAGTGGCGAGTCACCGTCTGCCCATTTTATCCGTGTTTTCAACATAGTGTCGGGCAGACGCCATAGTCCCCTCCATAGTCCTGAGTACCCTGTGCACTAACATATCAACCCAATAGCCCAGTCATTTTTAGTCCCCATTTCCTATAATAGCACTGCACTGACCGGGGATTGTCCTTGCATGCATTCATATAGTGCACACAGTGATAATTGTCGGATGGTGTCACATTACATATATTAAATTGTCAAAGGGGCCTCTGTGTGTTGGCTTCGGCCGCACGCATGCCTTATAAAAGTCCGGGTCACTATTGGCCCGAGATTTATGTTATTGGACATACATAATAATAATAATATTAGATCAGATTTTTAAACATACAAAAAAATTACTAAATTCCAGCTCTTTCTTTAAATAAAATTTAGGTCATCTGCGTTGTCAGCCCTAGTATACTATACATATGCTAGCTTTCAAATACAAAATGGGTTAAAGGATTTGCCGATCTCAACATTTTTCAATAACGTAAGCTCGCAGTGTCTGAACTGTTGAGCCGCGCACGGATGTCTACTCTCACAATCACAATATAAAAACTGGAAAAGATCGGATACTGGATTTCATACTTCTGCAGTACTTTCATCATCAGGCCAAAGGCATCCACTGCTGGACATAGGCCTCCTCTAATGATCATCGCATCGAGCGGATATGGGTCGCCTGTATTCATCGATTACCCACGACCTCAGGACATCGGGGGTTGATCCACATCTCGTTTTCCATTTCAGAGTCACAATACGAACACTTAAGGACTTTAGGACCTTAATGTCCATGAATCCTGAAAATAATGTGCCCACTACCATCGGTTTAGAGTATATTTTAAATAGACATATTTAGTTTTAATTATCTGAGTATCTAAAAGTTAATTTTAGAGTATTAATATTGCCTTGCTCGAATTTTTCTCGCAATCGAAAATAGTGTCCAATGTCACTTTGTGTAGCTATTGAAAGGTTGTGGAATTCGTATACAATAAAAAGTATTTATCAATTTTTGGTTCATAGCAATTTATCATGTATTTTGTTTTTAGCGTTGTGTTTGCATTGGAAACTAATATTAGTATATAGTTATATCGACCGTGATCTTCTGAGATCTGTCTGCATCTAGATAATTTATACGGTAAGACTAAAAAGCCGATTTATTTATTCTGTGTTGAGCGTATAAAAAAGTAGTTGATCTGTTTTTAAGTCTTCTTGAATTAAACTTGTTTTACTGTATATAGTATTTAGTTTTTAATCAGGACCTATGTATATATAAATTGAATACCGCTATTCGTAACAAACCAAGGGACTTTTAAATTAGGAGATCAATGCTTCCTATATATCTATATCGGCGTTTTTTAATTTTACCTGTTGGCAGATGAAAATAAAAACGGTTTTGTGAAAAATTTCACGGAGGATATATGGATTACCCTCTAAAAACCGAAAAATACCCAATGTTGTATAGAGCTTTGGTTAGAAATTAATTTTCTATCAGATAAGTAATGACAAGCAAACACACGTATGATTATTGGATGTTACATGACATTTTAACTGAATATTTTATATAACACTGTAAACGTACATCACCGGTGTGTACTTAACAACACACTTAGAAGTACTGAATTATTTATCCGTTAAACTGTAGCTGCGTTACGGAATAGATACGGTGCGTTCAATTACTTTGCGATAATTGACATCGGACTTTTTAAATCCGCGCACCAAAAGTTCCCTAAAACGTGAATAATTTATTATTTCACATTACGCTTTCATCATTGTTTTGTCTTATCATCATACCAGCCTACAGACGTCCACTGCTGGACATCGGCATCCTCTAATTAGCCCAAGACTGAGCTGCTATGAGCTACCTACTTCCGACAATTGCCCGCAACCTTAATAAGGTCATCGGTCCACCCAGTCGGAGATCGATCCACACTACGGTTTCATTCAACCACCAACGTCCATCGGTTCTGCGAGGTATGTAACGCGCATGCCGCCACTTCGGCTTTGCAATTCTTTAACACTAAACCGACCATGACGGATCAAATGACCCTTTTTGAACTTTTTGACAGAAGTTCTTGGAAATAATTCTGTCTCTCTGCTTTTTAATTTTGTTAAAAAATATATCAAAAGTATTTTTCAATATTTGTGGTAGAAATAGGTATATCTGAAATGTAGGTAGGTTTAGTGTTAAGTCACATCGACAACTGTGGTTTTTTTGTGGATTACCTTATTGCTGATTTTACCTTGTAGGGGTAATTCCGAGCATAACTCTGTCTATTGTACGCTGTGTGACCTTGAGCTTTCTTATGAGGTCCATAGTCAGTGGCCATATCTCACATCCATAAGTCAGCACTATTAAATACTCTAACCACAAGGCATTACAGTAATTTAACAGAAAGAATGTAGTTTATTTCGTCTAATACTTTCCTTTCATACCTGACTACGGATTAAAGGAACTGTCTTTTTTAGAGCATTACTTTTAGTCTCTCTTTAGAGCTAGTTTAAGAGATATCGTTTTACTTATAGGATATCTGTTAAATGTAGACAAATATCTACTGCTCTTTTTATCCAGCGCATCGGCCCGGGAAGGCAAATCAATTCTAAAAGATACTGACACAAAGCTCCCCTAAACGTCTCCCGGGACGTTGCGTCATGTAACATAATGACATCCTTATCTATCACTTTATCAGCCCATACGTCATCAAATGAATTCGTTCACTATGTTGAATGCAGAGTTTTAGAATATATATAGTATAATACTAAATTGTATTTTATGTTTTGTTGTATTATAACCACCCTCAAAAATGATAGATACCCTGTCCTACAGGAAATGAGCTCCCAGCGGCGGTTTTTCCAAACGGACGCGAGCGAGTCAAAGGTTACGCGTTTGTCGCATGTGTTTGTTTGTGTGTGTGTGCGTGTGCGTGCGTGTGCGTATGTGTGTGTGTGTGCGTGTGCGTGCGTGCGTGTGTGTGTATGTATGTTTCCATGAATAATAAAGATTTATAAAGTTTATATTTTTTGATAACAAGGATATAGCAAATGAAGAGCGAAGAATCGATTTTGACACTTACCTATCTTCGTTCTATCATTATACAAGTTCAAGTCAGGGTCTACTATTACTATAGGACACAGATGACTGATTGCCATCTGACGCCATCCCTGTATCCCCCCCCCCCCCCATATGACCAAAATCTTTGTGACGGCCAGTGTTATTATAGACATCAACCAGAAGCTACTGCTTTATATGCATTCCAAAAGACGGAGAAGCGCGTGCCAGTAACCATTCTTGCACCTAATATAATAAAAGTTAAAATGCGATTGTCTTTCCGTATGTTATCTCTTTACACCTCAAACAACGAGCCGATAGTTTTGATAGGAAGGTAGATATTCTACCAAAGTTATTGCGAACGAAATTATCACATAAAATATACGCTTACATTCTTATAAAATCTATGAAAACTACACATAGTAAATGTCTACTGGAATTCATTTTAATATATTCAATATATTCGACTCGAAGGACCATATGCCAAATAAATAAACAAATAGTAAAAAATGAAAGTGTAACCAGTAGTTAATAAAACAAAGAATGAAACTGACGAGTAAAGTAGATGAAACACAAAGAACGGTGGGTGGTTTAAATTTTTTTAAAGAATATTATAACAATTCCGATTTACGCTGATGTTGCGGCAACAAATTTAACAGGCGTTTCACGTTCGAACAATTACATTCATCGTACAAAAATATTTGAAATTTAAATATGAAAAACTTCAAATATGTACGAAAATAATGAACAAGCAACAACTCGTTGCTTGTGTTGCGTGATTCAATATAATAATAGTTTATGAATTACTTAGCGGGTTAGGAAAAACAATCATTTATAAGGGCTTTGTAAATCTAGATTTAAGTAGTATTTTATTATATAATAACCACATAGGAAAAACATGAAAAAAAATCACCTACTTATTTTGATTATCTAGATCAGATATTATTATTATTTAGGTCGGATTCTGATCATATTAATCAGATTATTGTTACAATGAGGATCACTCCTAACGACAACCGGTGATTTTAACCTGCTATTTTCTTTTTTCTACTAGTGGAAAACGCTTGACGCATGCCGCCGCACCGAGGACACGGTTATGACGGTTAGGTGAGTTTAGTGAAGTTGATGATCACGTTGAGGTGTCAGCAGCTATAGGTCGAAATGTGGCAGGAGTGGCAGTATCGGAAAAGGGAAGATCTTCTGACCAAGTGGGTGTTATGTCTGGTGGAACTTGCCACCGCTCTCACGGTTGACATCGGAACATCGAATATACGCTTAGTCGCTATCAAACTTCATTAGCGTGATTCAGGGTTGTCAAGGTTGTCACATAAGAGCTGCGCCATCTGTTGGGGATGCGTGTTGTTATATACCGAAGTGGGTAAGCTATAATTTGCACCAAAAGTTTTGCGTAATTCACAAACAACAACAAACCTCTACCATTTTATTTATTTTTTATATGATCCATCAAGGGTCAACCTTATTATAATATTATGTTTCATACAACCTCAGACAAAATCTAATGCACAACTAATTAAAAGGTAAACACAACATGTAAAGTTTTGGTAAAAACTACCTACACAATTTAAAGGGTTCCGTACACAATTGAAATAAAACACAGCTGTATAAACAAATGGACAACTGTATAAACATTTTGATATTTATTTTATTTCCCGAAAAAGTTCGTATTTCATAGTATTTTCCAAGATACTAAAAAAAACAAAGTGGATACTGCTGGCGTTAAACTCAAAATAGTATTTAACACAAAACATCATATATCTCAAAAACTACTGAACGAATTTTATTCAAAATAATTTTCATTGAAAGCGTTGTTTTCTATTATCTCAAATTCATCAATAATCGGAACTTTCAGCCCCTTATTTAAAAAGTTACAAATAGAAGCTTTTTACAACTAGAAGCGCATAATGTTGACTTTAAAAAATAACAGACCTCACGAATTAGACGACCGTCGAGGCGCATTGAAAATGAACTCGGTTATAGCATTAGAAAAAGAAATATACAACAACTACATGTTAAATTTTTTTATTATCCCAAAATACAAGGAATGTGATATTTATAATTATAAACTTTAATCATAGAATACAAAAAAGAACCAGATTCAACGCTCGACACCCGACGCACTTTCGTCTAACTTTAATAATATATAGATACAACATTATCTATTTTAAATATTTGTTTAAAAAAATACTACTTACATAAGTGAATTATTAAACATACTTTATAACAAATACGAAAAAAAAACATATATTACAACATATATTTTATTTTTTAAATATAAAAACATATATTTTATTTTTTAAATATTTTTTTAAAAT
>WUAW01012111.1:18279-30059 GCA_017165845.1 Thaumetopoea pityocampa | reverse complement strand
TTAGTGTTGTTGGATTTTAGCAGTGCCTTTAACTCAGTTGATTTTGACATTCTATTGAGCACCTTATCATTTCTTAATGTATCTGCTTCTGCAGTAATGTGGTTTAATTCTTACATTTGGGGTCGCTTGCAGTCGGTTCGATTTGAAGAGGCTTTCTCTGAATGGCATGAACTTTCTGCAGATGTGCTCCAGGGTGGCCTTCTCTCACCTCTGTTGTTTTCTGTTATTATAAACAACATTACTAGGGTTTTTTCTTCTTTTTATCATCTCTACGCAGACGATTTGCAGCTCTACCGTCATTTTGTACCAGCAGAGTCTGGCCACGCAGTTGCTGCTATTAATAATGATCTTGAGAGTATTAGATTTTGGGCAAGTTCATTTGGCATACAATTTATTGACTAAGGTTTGAGTTTTTGATTAAGTTTGACCAATGAAACTTTCATTCGTCAATTTGAGACATCAACGTTAACGTTCATCGATGACACAATAACATAGAAACAACAATAGTCATGGTTACATAACTATGACATAATAAATCGCCCTTATAATAAAAAATTGTCTTTGAATATTTTTTTAATCGATTTATTATGTCAAAGAATGTTAATTGAAAATTTCTGAATTATCGTATTCTTTGTTATCTTTTTTCTTGCCATATGCTATGGACAACATAGACAGAGCGAGTACGCGCTATGACGATGTCGCTTTCCCTCTCCACGAAAGCCTCCTGAAAATATCTATTGATTATCGTATACGTGCCAGTTGGTAGGTATAGCCCGCCACCTCGCCCTGCATTATGTCGACTACCGTAGAGTGCCAATTTATTTGAAGAATGCTTGTAGTGAGGTGAGCAAATTGCACCGTAGAAGTGACGATTCCCAACGTCATGTCCACCTACGTCCACTTCGAGTCAAGGTCACCACATACATTTGTACAGTATCGCAGATTTTAAAAATAGTATGCACCTACTCAGGATGATTACGTATCAGGTTCGGGAAGGATACAGAAATAGTCATCTACCTATTCATTGATATACCAATAGTGTGACTCATATATTCTATTTTACATTCGGAAAAGGGGTAAAACTAATTATCAATAGGTACATGAATATTCTCGCAGACGTACGTATGTTGGCTGAACTCGGTTGAGGCCTGTCGAGCTGGCTAACCTAAGAACAAAAGGTTGGGTTACCAGCTTATTCTACTCCCACAATTGTGGATTTTTGCAACTTCTTTATCATACGTTTATTCTGTTAATTGCTATGATTATATTATATGTCTTTAATTTTCAGTAATAGAAACTAGTGAATTCGAATTTATTCTAGAATTTTAAACTGATAAAACAAAAAGTGAAATAAATTAGTTGTGTCGATGAATGTTTAAAGGCGGGAAAGACCTTGTTATTAATAAATTTTTGATTATTTTTAACAATCTAGTTTAAGTTATTAAAATAATTTGAACACAAAGGTCGTGGTTCTCAAAAAATAAGTTAACAACTACACACGGGGTACATTATGAATAGTCAAGGGATCTCTGGGTTCTAAGGTATGGGCCATTTGACTTCTCCTCAGAGCAGCGATCCCGTGTAGAGCGGCGCCTTGATTGATTGAACATCTGGATAGAGGAAGCATACTCCCTTAAGAAGAGTTCAAGATAAGCATGACATAACAGACCACTCTTTTACACAGCACCGATGAGGTTTTCACAGAGATCTCGCAGCTCTCTTGTGATGGCAAGGTAAGCCACCGCGGAGGTTTTTAGTGAGGTACAGTTTCACATCTTCCCCACAGCCAACGTAGTAGACTATAACCTAAGCCCTCTTCTTCGGAGAGCCTAACCTGTCAACAGAAAGAAATCCGGTAGATAATGGGTTGATGATGATGACAACTCTTAATTCGAAAAATAAGAAAGGTTTTTAAATAATCAGAAAACGCACGTACTTTATGTACATGTAACTTATTTGGTTAGATCGCATGTATATTACCGTGTTATTTATTTATTTGAACAGATGTGTCAGGATTAGTATAGATTCCTAAAGATTTCTCAGTTGAATTTTTTTAAATTAATAACAAACAGGGATTTTATAACACGTAATTGGTATCACTGCATTCTCTAGAAATGTAACGCGCTTGCGCGCACTCGACGGGTGAACGCGGTGCGGAGGGTCGCAAGGCCGGGGCGCGGCAAGCGGAGAGGGGGCGACGTCACGTCGAACAACGCAAGTTATACGGTACTAAATTCAGAATACATCTATTCGTGCACCAAATGAATGCATCGTACGAGCTATACGTTTATTTTGGATAAAAACTTGCCCGACCCAAGTGAGTCGGTCGTCCAACGCGATTACGCGAAGTAGTAACAGCGCGATTGGTGTGGTAAAAGTGGCCTCTCTCTCTGTGTATTAGTTTAATATAGTTTTTACGTTTTAAAAGTTATCGTGTAAATTTTCAAGTTTGAAAACAATAGACAGATGTGAATCCAGCTGTAAATTAAAACTCAAAAGGCGTACAATAAGCCAAGAACGTTGCTGTCAAAATAAAGCTGAAAATAAATAGGGTTAAAACACAACGACTTGCTACAAAACGTGAACAAATCGAACCTTATAGCGGTGATGCATTAAAGTGAATTTCATTTAGCAATGTATGAGTTGATGACCAGATTGCTGGAATAAATATATTTCGATGATAAGAGTGAGAGATCGGTGATGGTGCTCATGTCGAAGTTGACCATCATGGAGTATGACATTGACTGGCGAGCTCAACGGTGCCGATAAAGTCAGACGAGGACGAAGCCTGTTGAAATAGGTACCGGTTTTGTATTATCATTTTGTTTGATTTATAATGCTGGTGGGTTCGGGCGGGTGCAAGCAGCTTGCACTCTTCTAACACAGCGATTGCTGTTAATGTATATTTATGCTCATACCCTATAACAGGAACAGTATTGTATTGTTATGAATAAGAATAAATAATAATTTATCATTAGTATTATGTATTCAAGTTATTATTTTCTTTTTTCAGATATTTTTTAATATGGAGAACACCAAAGAATTATGTGATCACACAATTGAAGGAGGAGAGGTAAGCCGTGGTGAAGATTCTGATAAAGAAGACGGTTTTCTTAAAGTGCCAGGGGCAAAATACAGTGATAGTGAGGACGTTACTTCTAACGATGGACATATTAATATAATAACTAGTGATAGCTCTCAATTTTATGAGAGTAGTGTCGCTCAAATAGACTATGCCATTAAAATTGATGACAATGATACTTTAAGTGATATAGACGATATAAAAACAGATAGTGCTTCAGCTGATAGTGAAGATTCAGCGCTCGGTAGTCTCCCACCAGACAACGTTCTTAATGAGAGAGAAGTAGAACCTCAAGACAGATCAGACGGAAGTGACCCAGGACTTGGATCAGAAACAATTGAAGAAAATTTACCAAGCTTTAACCTAGCATGCACAAAAAATATTAAAACTGACAAATTGAAAAGCAATACGGATGACGGTAATAATTATCTTAATAAAAACAAAATAAACAATACCCAAATTTCTATAGCACAAGTTACGCCTGTCAGGAGTAGTCTTAAGAGAAAATGTAGTGATAATAGTAACAGTGAACCAGAATGTAAAAGACGTAGAGAGACTATTCAATTCGATAATGTTACTGTGTATTATTTTCCTAGAGCCCAAGGCTTTTCTTGTGTTCCATCACAAGGGGGCTCTACCTTAGGAATGGAATGGGAACATTCACATATACAAAAATTCACATTAGCAGAACATGCTTTAGAGCAGAGAAGATTACATAGGCAAATATTACAACAGCTAAAAAGTGAACGTCATGATTTAGAAAATGCTTCCCTTTCCTCAAGTGAAGACAGTGACACCGAAGAAGAAGCAAGTGATATTTCTGAATCGGAGCTAGATTTAGACAGTTATTTTTTTCTTCAACCCGTTTCAACCAGACAAAGAAGAGCTCTTCTACGTGCAGCCGGTGTACGGAAAATAGAAGGCTATGAAAAAGATGAATGTAGAGACATCCGAACATCACGTGAGTTTTGTGGTTGTGCATGCAAAGGGACTTGTAATCCAGAGAATTGTTCATGTAGTTTGGCAGGTATTAAATGCCAAGTTGATAGATTAAACTTTCCCTGTGGATGTACTAAAGATGGATGTAGTAATACTACTGGTCGAATAGAGTTTAATCCGATTAGAGTGAGAACACATTTCATACAAACGCTAATGAGAATAGGGCAAGAAAAGAAAAATGAGGAAAATCAAGAAGCCGCTAAAAGACAATGGATAGATACTCATAACGGTAATTCATGTTCGTCTAATTCATCATATGAAAGAGAACGTTGCCTGGGACAAGAAGATGGAATGTTGCGAGACGTGAGTTTAACTCCAAGAATAGAAGTTGAGTCGTGCGTTAACGCCGGGAGTTTCAGTAATGTACATTGTGATATAAACAATCCTGGAACACACAGTAACAGTAATATGTCTTATGGGTACGAGAATAATCAATTTAATCACAGTAGTGTAAACGAAGGTACCATTATGCTGTTTGAAAATACAAATAGCCGTCACAATCACATCGGCCCCTACACGTCTAACATACTCCAGGGAAAGGGTCCGCCTGTCTCGATGTCTAACACCATTGAATTTGAGACGTTATCAAACAATATACAAAGATTTCCTTGTGATCTCAATTATACTTATGAGCACCACATAGAAAATCATCATTTTAAAGGTCTACACAGCTTTTCTGCTACCGGCTTTGAAGAATTTGCGCACAATTCGCAAATGACAATGTTTAGTCACTACGGACACATGTATGACTATATGCATAAATCAAATAGAAATGTACATGTTCACAATTCACTACACTATCATAATATGCAACAAAATCATTATGACAT
The DNA here is from genome assembly GCA_017165845.1 of Thaumetopoea pityocampa. Taxonomy (NCBI): domain Eukaryota; kingdom Metazoa; phylum Arthropoda; class Insecta; order Lepidoptera; family Notodontidae; genus Thaumetopoea; species Thaumetopoea pityocampa. The sequence goes on along the minus strand of WUAW01012111.1, from coordinate 25,148 downwards.
GTATAAAAACTCGATAGAAGGTGTAAATAATCAAAATAAAAATGAAACTCACTACACAACTCTGATGACATTGCCATATCAAACTAGTAATAAGTTACAAACCGTAGAAAATGATGAGAACTGGTTCAGCCACAGCACGTTGCTTAACATAGACCACTCGGACCAGACTACACAGGACGCCGCAGACACACAGTCTCAGCGCGTAGAGACGCCAACAGAAAGCAGTACTAGCGACACTACTGACAACTTTGGTGAACTTATAAAAAAAACTATGGTCGAGTCTGTTACTGTGTAAATTACTTACTTGTATTTTAATCGTCTTAATTATAATGTTATGAAAGTTTTAATTAAATTAATTGATAAATTTAAATAGCAAATTCATTGAACTACTTCGTTCATAAGGTATTATGATCTAAATTTGTATCATATTCGTATAGTAATCCACGGCCATATGCTAAGAAAATATTATGTTTTAGGAAAATTTGAAAACATTGCTACATTCTACAATGAACTGATGAGTTTTATCAGTAAATTGTGTACTATTTTGCTCGTCAATTAATGTAAGCAGTATGTTGACGTTATTTCTATATCAAAGTTCATTGACATGTTATGGAACAAAAAATAATCTACTGAGGAAACTGCGTAAAGCTCGAAAAAATAGTTTTACTACGTTTTTATTATCTAATCTTTTTTGATCTCCCTTCTAGTCTATTAGTCTGTTCGGTTTTGTAATTGGTTTTGAAGTTTAGCCTTAACTACTAAATTATGCCGGCAATTATGTGGTCAACTGTTTACAGTTCATTCTATTCCATTACCCGACAATAGGTGATAAACTAAAAAAAATCTAAATAAACCGTTAAACAGTTCACTAAAATGAATAACAACAATATTTTTAGTAATTATATTAGATAACAAAAATATATATTTAATAAAATATTAAAATTAATAATTCACCTCTTCTTTTGTCACCTGTTACAGTAAAATCGTGGAAAAATACCGTACTCGTCCAAACTGGCGGGCTATCCAAGCTAACCGGGCGGGAACAAAGTGTAGTATGGCCGATCGTTTTCCTTGGTTCATACTTGTCAAAGTCTTAATTTTCTTATAATTGTAGGGACCATCATTATCTTTTTCTCCATTAATATTATAATTAAACTTAAACAATAAAAACATTTACATAATATAAAATTATTTTAATACAATTAAAGTGAAGTTGTGATTAAATTTCAAGCATTTACAAAAATACCTGAATAAATATTTTTTGTCTGACATTTTTTATCTTGTAGCTGTCAATATGGTAAAGAAACTTGACATATAGGTTGAAATTTAATTGAATTTATAAATTTTCAAAAGGTTGTAAGAGACATTAAGCCATAAATGGCGGGTTATTTCAAGTTTGTTTTTGCTATGATATCGTTCTGTTCACGACTGTGGAAAAGATAATAGGTATATCACGATATTTTTGAATATACATAATTCATATTCGAATGGATCTACAACTGGAAAAATCAATGATATGTGAAAACATCATTGAGGTAAGTAATGTTTTTGGTTCAAAAGTTCTAAAAATTTTGAATTAAAAAACGAACCTCGTTGACAACGAACGATTGTTGTAAGTCGATAATGATCGAAAACGATTGTAGAAATGGATTCATCACAAGCTACGTCAGAGTTGGCAACAGCCTTCGGTGTGAGTGACAAACAATCTTCTTACTTGGTTTATGGTGTTTGACTAGTTTGGCATAAATCTGCCAGTATTCTTTATAAAAGTATCATAAACTTAGGTGGTGGTCAGCGGAGAAGTAAAAGAATTTTGGCAGTGGCAGGATAGACGGCCCTTCGACAACAAATAATCTTAATTCACTTGTGACGAATTAGGAAACAGAAAAAACGCGAAGAATAGATACCCAGACACCGCATGAATGAGTGATGCCCTTCAGAAAACACGTGCCGAGTGTTGCATTTAACCGGCACTATAATGAGGGCATTCTGAATCATATCCTCACTTGTGATGAAAAATGGATCTATATGATAATCAGTTTAGCGCAAGGAACTACTTCGACAACAATAGTTTAACGCGTGAGACCGGATCCCGACGCAGAGTGGCCTATACTTATCCGCGCGGTCGCTAATCTGCCTCCCTAGCCAAGTTGACATTCGACAATCGTTATCGCTAATAGAAAAGAAAAAAAAATATTGGAATGACATTTGTAATTGCCATGTCACCCGCGACTTATCAATTACAAATGTCATTCCAATACATTTTTTTCGTTTCTATTGGCGTTAACGATTATCGAAAGTCAACTTGGCTAAGGGGGCTGATTACCGCTCGCACACCGAACGTTAGTCGAACTACCCGAAATGCATCGCTATGCTATGCATCCGCGTACCGCATACAAGAGGTATCGCCCGCCGGTGCTCGTATATAATAAATACACTTATCCCCCTATTTACACGGTACCTGTTTTACACGATTTCGCTTTTACACGATAAAATTTTATGGTTGCATATTCGCATACACTTATCGTTAAAAACATTTTTGGGTCTCATGCATTTGGCAACACTGATGGCAATAAATGGGACTCCCCGTATTGTGAAATACAATACATATACATTTAGGGAAATATGTATCCTTAATATGTACATACGCAAATACAAAGTAGTTCATGTGAAAGCAGGCGAAAAAATGCTCGTATTTTTTACTACGAGTGCGAGTTTATGTATTAGAACTGGCAAGTTATCAATTTTATAGCTTTTTTGGAGACTTTATGTGTAATTTGTGTCAATTTTTCAAACATTTATAATGCCAAAAACATCTACAAAAAATGAAAGTGACTTCATAACAATCAGGAAAAAAGATTGATAGTTCCTGAAAGCGATGACGGCGAATAAATTATAACATACTAGCTTTTGCACGCAGCTTCGCCCGCGTGATTTTCGGTTTTCCGCTACATTAGAAATTCCGACAATCATAGATTTATATGAAAAGCCTAAGAACCACTTTTACTTGACCTCTCATACCTTAACGGCGGCTACTAAAACAGGGATTAAGCTATATCTTCAATTTTGCTGGACCGATTTTGATGAAACATGCCGCAGTATTTAAATCGGAATAGTACCTTTAAGACTATAACAGTTTACCAAAATCTACCCGCCAGTTTTTGGGTGAAGCCCGAACAAACAAACAAATAAACACCAACGAATTTGGTTTCAAAAGCTCTTAATTAGTCTCTCTGAGCAGTTTGTATTTAAATATCTTTGAATTTTGAAAATTTGACATTTAACAATTTTATAATAATATAGATTTAGTTTCTTGAAGATTTCTTTGTTTTATTTTTGTTCCTAATCTATAATTTATTCAATAGGTAGGTTTTTAAGATGTTTTACTTAAAAAATGACTGAATGGAGGACATACTGGGAATTTATTTCATTTTACATAGCAAAATCGGAGATTTTGTTTTACACGGTCTTGTTGGGAATCTTCAGCGTAAATAGGGAAGATTAGTGTATTTTGTTTTGTGATGTATAATATCAGTACTTAATTCTTTGAACACCGCGATACCCCAAATTAAAAGATGCTACTTCAAAGCGAGATTGAGCCATTTTTTTTTTCGATGTGAGAGCGAGCTCCTGTTGACTCAATTTATAGATCTACACATACAGTGTTTATGAACCAAACCATATCGCGATCTATTTCGACACTAGCGCCATCAAGGGTGCAACGAAGTAATTATATTAAATTAATGTTACATTTGGTGAATATCAAACAATGAGTTATATTATGATGGGTGACATGTGTGATGTATGTATGAATAAAAATTATGACAATGATTTGTCAAGAGTAATTAAATAAATAAAACCTATTTACTATTATAAAATTGTTAAATGTCAAATTTTCAAAAATCAAAGATATTCAAAAACAAACTACTCAGATCGACTAATTAAGGGCTTCTGAAACCAAATGCGTCGATGTTTGTCTGTTTGTTTGTTTGTTCGAGCTTCACGCAAAAACCAGAGGGTAGATTTTGGCCAAACTGTTACAGTCTTAAAGGTACTATTCCGACTTAAATACCACGGCATGTCTCATCAAAATCGGTGTAGTAGAATTTACGATACAGCTTGATCTCTGTTTTAGTATTCGACGTTAAGGTATGAGAGGTCAGGTAAAAGTGGTTTTTAGACTATTTATATAAATCTTTGATTGTGTCGGGATTTCCCATATAGGGGAAAACCGACATTCATGCGGGCGGAGACGAGGGAAAAAGCTAGTAGATTGATAAATACATTAAATAGTAGGGTCACCTACAATCAAAAACGCTTATCACAATAGCTAACCCTGGAGTACTGGCCAAAACTCGTTCCAACCAAAAGTGAATTCAAAAGAAGATACCGGTGAGTGTGTTGTAAACGTGTGCTGGTGTTATCTACTATAGCTTCTTGATATCAGGCCAGAAAATTTCTGCAAATGTGTATTGTCAACAATTGCAAATGATAATGGAAAAACTCGCCGATCAACAACCGACATTAGTCAATTGCTTGAGCAATTGATTAGTCCTGGCTAGAACCAGCGACCTGAATGGTAAGCATTTGAAAAGGGTTTTGTAAAGGGTTGCCCTTCATTAGGGTTACAACCGTTTTCCCGAAAACTAATAAACACAATTGAAAGGGTTTCCCAATTAGAGCTTTCCTTTTAGTATCCAATATATTAATGTGGTGTTCAGGGTAGGGATAGGTAAGCATTTGAAGGGGTTTTCTTTACAACCCCTTCAAATGCTTACCTTATGGTTTTAATAAAAGGTTTCCCTCTCAATAGATAAATTAAAATTTGTTACACTGAAAAGGCTCTTACCTTTTAGGAACGTCTTATCAATTGAGTAAACCCTTGACTGAATAGCTTAGTGTTATCCCTTCAGAAACGGTAAACAATAATCACTGGGTAACTAAAATTAAGGGCTTACCCCCTTAGTTCCCAAAGTGGTGGACCCCCAGGGGTCCACGGGAGACTCGACGGCGGTCTACGTTATCGTACGCAAATTTCCAAAGATCCAATCTTCACATTTTTTATAGAGTTTTGGGAATATGGTAGAAATGAGCTGCAGGGGGTCCACCGGAACCAGCTAAATTTTGAAAGTGGTTTATGAGAAAAAAAGGTCTGGGAACCTCTGGGTTACCCAATGAATGAGTTTCCTTTTGAACAAGGGTAATCAAAAGAACAGCTAGTCCGGTCCGTGGTTTTGGCCCAGTAGCGTCAAGACAACGCTCGACCACACATTGTACAACAGACGATCGCCCTGCGACTCGAAATTTTCCGTCACACACCGAGCTCTCCAGACCTTGCTCCAACTGATTTACACTTTTTTTCGGAATTTAGATAAATAACTTTGACATGGTTGTCATCATGGTTTTATAAATAAGTAGCTATAAAGATACTTGAAATTAAGTTACAAGTAATAAAAGTACAACTGTTTTTGATCATTAATATTTATTCTTGTTCGAAAACACCTATTTTTGAAACTTTTACTTTTTAGATTGTGGACGTTATTTTGGATCACCGTGTAAAATATACCTAAATTGTTTGTATGGCAAAACATGTATGTCTTTTAACTTAGGATGACCTTTTTCCAAGCCCTGGATATGTGGTTGTGGTAACCATTTATAACGATACTAATTTCTCAGCTACCCCTACCTTTCTTTACGAACGAAGAAAATGTTTTGACCGCACCGCATTGCGCTGATTTTAAGGACACAGTACTAAACATGGACTGGTATCATCACTCAATAAAACCATTCGGCGGCCTTCTACACGCCCAACATGCCACATTATGGGATGCGGCCACGATTGAGGCGAGCCAGCCATGCTTCAGGTCCCTTCAGGCCGGATTCCTGTGGCGGGCCTACCGACCGAATGATCGCGCTCGTCAGTCTTGTTTCTTTTTATTCTCGAAACATTCCTCATAATAAACCTTTAATCTAGACTGTACGTTTATTTATTATTGTAGATCTACCTACATACGAATACAAACGTATGACTGACAGATGAGCAGTTGAAATGATGCTGCGCGTTCTCGAGGTCACCCGGTTCGTTTCCCTGCCTACACTGTTTATCGTTTATAAATATATTCTTTATTTTTTTTTAAATAATATTCCCACTGGTACGTATCGCTTATATATATAAGAATGCTTATATGTATATATATATACATACACAGCAGACAGGTATATACGAGTATAATATCAAAGACATATTGATCAGTAACATTAGTTTTTCAATTTTCATAAGTTTTCGTAAGCTCGTTCGCTTCGTTCTCGTAAGCTTTCGTTTATTCCGAGTGTATGCGGCACAGAATGGAATTTTTAATCATCAGTGTCAAATACATACATACATTCACGCCGGTACCCCATAAAGGTAGGCAGCGACCATAGTTTGTCACATACTACAATTCTGATACACCTCTCTCGCCTCATCTACATCCATATATATTTTCATACACTTTCGTCGATTAAGAATCGCCAAATAGTATTAGTAGTGTGTATTTTAGATTCTGTTATTGGTGTAAGCTATCAACTACACTTAAATTATTTAATGGTATAAGCTATTAACTCTTAAACTTATTGGTTTACCTTAGATTTAATTTCAATTAGTGTCCAATACTATTTTTGTTAGACCAATTAGTGAGTGCGCTAACTCGTTAAGTCAGTGGCTGATTTGAGCAGAATCCCACATATTAAATGTCATTTTGAAGTGTCAATTCATGATAAAAGTATTTTGATAATGTACCACATATTGACTAATATACTACAAAATTAAATAAAAGTAATGTTTTATTATTATGTCTACTTAAACGTATTTAGATTTTAGCTTAATATTG
>WUAW01012097.1:26844-39609 GCA_017165845.1 Thaumetopoea pityocampa | reverse complement strand
ACACATTTACGTGTTCATGCTGAGCATTAAGCCAGCAGTGGATATGTTAAGGACCCACAGCTGATGAAAGTGTATGAAAACATGTATGTGTGTGGATGAAAGGAAAGGGATGTGTCAGATTCTGAGTATATAACAAGCTCTGCCTACCCTCATAAAATACCATCTTAATACATTTATTTTTCATCATCATCATCATCATCAGCCCGTGGAAGTAACGATTGAAGTTATATAATATTCTTCAAGTAAACAATAAAATATCGGTGTGTGTTTTATTGCTTCTTGGGAGTTTTGAAATCAATCCGACCAATACCACTTTGTCCAGGAAAAATTCCGCGGGTCTATTGCCTTGAAAAGATAGTCACTTTGTTATTTTATTCACAATTTTATTCGAACGTTTCAATATTGTTCACGATTATTGATGATTAATACACAAAACAACAACAAATTCATTTATTAAACATCACAATAAACTAATATAAAATATTAAAATAAAACTTCAAGTGATGCTTCACTCGGGTTGGCGCCAAAACTCCGTCATTATTCCTTTTAACAGACAGTTCTCTAATAACAGGTATTTGGTAAGAACAGAGCGTTAAATAACGTATCACTGGACGTGTACAAAGGCGAGATCACTGTGTTACTGGGTCACAACGGAGCCGGCAAAACCACGCTCATGTCCATTATAACAGGTGAGCAGTTATAATAGGGTTGCTTCCATGCGCTGTTTGACTTTTTACATTATCTTGTATGTGACAGCATAAACCATTAAAAATAAAGCTTTCTGTGAAAACAGTATCGGAATTAGTGTTAAAACGAGATAGTAATTAATATTTTAAAAAGTGGGCATAAGAGCGGGGGCGCAGTAGGAACGTCTGGCTATCTCTCTCGTATACCCGCACAATAATGGCGGTGACGTCATAATACAGTATGTACATCCTTGTTTTGTAACTTGACAATTACTTACACAATCAAATTTGAAAAGTTTTTAACTTATTACTGAAGTGATTTATAAAAATCTTTCCATTTTTGATTGTCTATAGCATAAGTTGTTGATAAAACTAATTTAAAAAATTCAGCCAACTATCCTACTACTGAGTGAGGTTAAATCATGAGTATGGGTGCCGGTAGAATACTGCCCCAGTGTATTCTACCGGCACATACAGTACATCCTCTTGCACCCTCTTTTTTGTATTTTATTTTATTACTTTTACAAAAAAAATTAAAATGTAATTAGCATTTAAATTTTAAGTAAAATCAACTTCGTACATAACCTTAGTCTTGTTTATTGCACAATGACGTCAAATATGATTACGTAACCATACTGCCGCGTTTTGTGTGGCATATTTTTTATTTAAAATGAAAAATGTTTTTATTGCATTTAAACAATATTTATCAATATCATATTAAATGAATATTTATACACGGTTATAATTTTGAACATGTAAAGCGTTTAAAATAATTACCCGACCGCGCCTGAAGGAGGGTTATGTTGTTCGAGTGTTCTTTGGCACGCTCTGTAACCTAAACGGCTTGATGGATTTTAGTTTGAGAGGTGTCGTTAGATTCGTCTTAATTGTGAGAGTGACACTGGATATATCAAAATTATTAAAATACATTTTTCATGCTGTCGGAGGTTTTTTTAATATTTCTATTTTTTTAAATTTATCAATTTCTGGATTCAGTAGTCGTTTTGTTCAACGATTTGTTATCGCGTAGGCATGTACAGTGCCACCGAGGGCAAGGTGTACGTGAACGGCAAGGACACGGAGACGCAGATGAGCGAGGTGCGCCAACACCTGGGGCTGTGTCCTCAGCACAACCTGTTCTTCCCGGACCTCACTCTGCAGGAGCATATCATGTTCTTCAGCATGGTAAGCACTTAAACGCCTAAATTCGAAATGAAAGTAGTGTTAGCTGTGAAAACTGGCGTAATAAATATGTTAATCTATTAACATTATAAAATTGTTAAATGTCAAATTTTCTAAATCAAACATGTTTAAAAAAGTGCTCAGATCTACTAATTAAGGGCTTCTGAAACCATATCCGTCGATGTTTGTTGGTTTGTTCAAGCTTCATACAAAAAACACGGGGATTTTGGTCATACTATTACAGTCTTAAAGGTACTATTCCGTTTCAAATATTGCTGCATGTTTCATCAAAATCGGTTCAGTAAAATTGAACATACAGCTTGATCCCTGTTTTAGTAGCCACCGTTAAGGTACGAGAGCTCAAGTAAAAGTTGTTCTAAGGCTTTTTTATAAATCTATAATTGTTTCGGGATTTCCCATGTAGCGGAAAACCAACATTTACCGCAGGTATAAAAAGCGCGGTCAAAAGCTAGTATAATATTAAATTCAAAAATAATCAGAAGGGGGATTATTCGATAGTCATCTTGGTACTGAAGTCCCAGTAATGTCCCATGCTTAGTAAGATTGCATAGACTTGTATTCCAATGTACTACCGATCACACTAAAATTATTTTATTGGAAGAAAGTTACTGAATTAAGAATATTTTACATTTGTTTATTAATAATTTTATTCTCAAAATGTACATTGATGCTCTAATTATGCCAGACACAGCTTGCGATCAAAAGGTCGTAGGTTCGAACCCGGACCCGTACCACTGAATTATATCTAATTCATGTACGGTCTGCATTGTAGACACTGTACAGGCAATGTACTTAATGGAGAAGGAAAACTTCGTAAAGAAACCTTCCAGCCCGTATGGGTATGTGGAGTCTACCTACACGCACTGGGTCAGTGTGATAGGTTATGGCCTAATCCCCCTTCTGATTATTTTTGAATTTAATTATAATTTAGATATAATTATATTTCTTCTTTTTTTATTGAATATTTCTTCTAAATCTTTAGAACTGCTTCCTTAACTTTTTCTATGAATATGAGGCACAGTGATTGATTTTCGATTTGCTTTATCCCTAGTTAAAACGCGGCTCGTATTCAGAAGCAACAAGCTCATCACTGAAACTGGCAAAGCAGTTAGGGCTGAGCGAGAAAATGGGGGTGCTTTGCAGAGTATTGTCGGGCGGTATGAAGCGGCGAGCTCAGCTTGCTTGTGCGCTGGCTGGTGGCGCAGACCTGCTTATACTGGACGAGCCCACCTCCGGCCTTGACGTCGAGACTCGCAGGGAACTCTGGGACCTACTACTGGTAAGTTACTTCAGACGTGACATTTGACCCCTCAAAAAATCATGGTCAAATTAGTATTGAGGAAAAAAATTGTTTGTATAATATCTGCATCTGCCTCTGACATAAGACGCATGTCAACCTTCCCAGGGCCCTACTGACTAACAGTTGCTGTGTTAGCCCGCGGCATTCTTGATCTTTCCTTACAAATTATCCCTCGTGGCCTGTTTCTTGTCGGTTCTCTTCCTTATGGGATACGACAGCATGCGTGACGTACTGCATGGCCAGGTGTAGCGCCCTACTTGGATTCGTTCCACATATGCGCGAAATCTTTAAGCCTTTTGTGTTTCTGTGGTGTGCTCACGAAATCAGGATAGTATCCGGTATACCCGCCTCCATTCAGCCGGCATCTTCTGATGTCGCTCCTCGTACAATAACTGGTGCCATAGCGCGTAGTGCCCGTCCTTTTCCCCGTGCCACTGATACATAGGATTCATTTACATATATCGCCTTAAGTTCTAACAGCGCATAACACAGAAATAGTCGTTTTTATTTACGCGCGTCATTGGATTGGGTATCAAACAATGCATCGTGTGACCGATCATAAGGTACGGTTAGAGCCGACAGGATGTGTGCTTTTTAATGGTTTTGTACATACATACATACACTCACGCCGATATCCCATAAGGGTAGGTAGAGACCGCAGTGCATACTACATACATACATACAGTCACGCCTCTTTCCCATTGGGGTAGGCAGAGACCACTTCCTTCCACCTGCTATGATAGTTTGATGTAGCAAAGTGGCTATCTGCAGCCCACATTTCGCCTCCGTGGGCAATAAGGCGTGTCGGATGGCGAACCTCGACGCCGCCATTTTATAAGGTTCAAAATTATTAAAGTTCCTTATTGCATTACCACGGCGTAATGGAGATGAAAGGAAAGAGGATGAGGTGGGAAAGGTGTATTGAGAAAGGAATATGGAATTTAGGTGAAGGATTATAGGATACTACTTTCTCAGAAGAAGGAAGAGACAGTAGTAGCTCGGGGGGCCGGGGTCGCTTACCCGTATACTTAAGTCTATTTGTCGTATAAGCTAAAAGACTAAGTACTCCCTGACCTTAATTTCAATGGTTTTGTGTAAAGATAAAATACATTTAATAATTACTTACTATTGATAGAGACATATTTTTGCTCTCTGCTTTTTGTAACTTAAACGACGATATGTACGTTTAGCGGAATGATCCATGAAGATGTTGATAATCATGTCAACGAGTGTGGCAGGAGTGGCAGCATCGGAAAGGGAAGAACTTCCGACCAGATGGGTGTTGTCTGACGCATCTTGCCACCGCCCCGACGGTTGATGTTGGGAAGTTGTATATACGCTAAGTTGCTATCAAACTTCATGCGCGTGATTCAGACTTGTCATAAGAGCTGCGCCACTGTCAAGGTTTGTGTAGTGTGTAGTGAAGTAAATCCCTATGTGTGTGTGTGTGCAGTCGCTCCGTGGCTCGCGCACGGTGCTGCTGACGACGCACTTCATGGAGGAGGCAGATGCGCTGGGCGACCGCGTGGCTGCACTGCACGGCGGTCGTCTGCGCTGCCACGCGACCACCATGCACCTAAAAAAAGCTATCGGTGAGTCTGATATTATTAAAGTTATCGGTGAGTTTGATATTATAAAAGCTATTGGTGAGTCTGATACTATTAAAGCTATCAGTGAGTCTGATACTACTAAAGCTACTATTCCCTTGTCTTGCACATATAATTTTGGGATAATTATGATTATCCAGTCCATATTCTTCACCACTATAAGGGCACGGACCTGCGCTGATCAGGAAGAGGATTAGGCCGTTGTTCATCACGCTGGCGTATTCCTTTTATTCAATCAAAATTACTCCGATCTCCAAGACGCCTGCCAAACGTGGAGTTTATGGCGAATCCCTCCTTATTGAGAAGGAGATTCATGTACAACGGTGGACTTCCAAGGGCTAATGATGATCATGATGATGATGAAATCAAAGTTTTAACCACCACTTACCACTTTCCAGGTACCGGCTACCGTCTCTCTTTCACGACCATTGGCGTTCCAAAAGAGTCGTTGATCACTAATACGGTGACGTCACACGTGCCCGAGGCGACCATCAAAGAAAAGACCCTGAACTCGTTGTCATACAACCTACCAGCCATCGCAAGCAACAAGTTTCCGAAACTATTCACCGCGTTGGAATCGAAACGATCGGAACTTGGAATTGACTCCATCGGAGTAGGGGTGTCCACGCTTGAAGAAGTATTTTTGAAGTAAGTTTTGGCACAGATTAGTTGAATAATTTTGATTGGTTCAGATGACTGATTGATTCAATGACAATGCCCCTGCTTTCTTTGTAAATCGGCCGTGGTCCGTTTCTAATTCCAATAGAGGCAAACTATGTGTGATGAGCACAAATGTTTGTGTCCGACTCGTGTACGTATTTATCTATATGCGAGTATGAATTACTATGGGACCAAGTGTCTAAGGAATAAAACTTAAAAACGGTTGAAATCCATCCAGTAGTTATTGCGTGATATGCGAACAACGACAAACCTATATCATTTATGTAGATAATATGTCAGTATTTATGAGTATATTAGTAGTATGTTACTAATATATTATATACATATATAAACTCACGCCTATATCCCATAAGGGTGAGCAGAGACCACTTTTTTCCACCTGGTACGATCGTTTAATGTAACGGTGTCTATCCGCAGTCCACATTTTGCCGCCGCGGATAACGAGAACTTTCCCTTTCCTCTCCACTAAGCCGTGGGAACGCAATAAAGAATTTTTAACACTTTTGAACCTTATAAAATGACGGTGTCGTGGTTCGCCACCCGACACGTCTCATTGCCCGCGGGGGCGAAATGTGGGCTGCGGATAGCCACTTTGCTACATTAAATGATCGTACAGGTGGAAAGAAGTGGTCTCTGCCTACCCCAATGGGAAAGAAGAGTGACTGTATGTATGCAATTATATATTATAGTCTCTGCCTACCATTATGGAATATCGGCGCGAGTGTATGTATGTAGTAAGGTTTTTTCGAGTTATTTTGTTTTTTTTTTAGGTTGTGCAGTGACGTAGACACGACTATGGTTGAAGATGAAGTAGATACTGCCGTAGTAGGTGAGTCACTTAATTTAAAAAATTAATATTGTTTATGCTATGATAGGGTTGCCGATGAGCTTTTGGAATTGATTTTATTTAAAAAAAAAGCCTACCGTCAAATAATTCATATAAGCTATGTATTGCTAACGATGAATTTTTCCTTATTATTTTTATAGACTTAATGACGAGAACAATAAATTTTAATAAAAATGTGTTTAAAAGGAATTACGACTAAATACTATGAATAGTACCTCTTGGAATTAATAGGCATAATTGTGTTTTGTATGAATAATTTTAAATTCTTCACATTAATTGCTAAACAAGATCGCGGTCTTTCAAAGCAGTCTAATCAAAGTCTATCTATCATATTAATCTTTATACATGGAAGGGTCGATAGTTCTGTGCCGTTGTAAACGCTTTGAATAAGAAATTCTATGAATGTGGATTAGAGATGAAATAAGTATTTCTAGTTTAGTATTTGACAACTGATTCGCACATTGTAGCAGTGAATTTGTGTTTTTGAGCCAACGAGTCCCTGGTCGAATCCCGTTAGGGGCAAACTTTGTGTGACGAGCACAAATGTTTGTATCCGAGGCATGTACGTATTTATCTATATATGTATTAATATTTATCTATATAACTATATATATCGTTGTCTAGTACTCAAGATACAGGGAATCCTAGTTTGAGATTGGATCAAATTGTGTGAAGGTGTGCAGAATATTAATGTTATTATTATTATTATATTGACAGAGCCAACTATCAACAAACTAACTGGACTACCGCTGTATACTCGCCAACTGTTAGTTCTGTTGAAACGACAAGTACAATACATATTATATAGGAAATGGTCATTCCTCTTGCTGGTAAGTTTCACTATCTTATTTCAGCATTATCTGTTGTTCTGATTTATTCGTTTATTGCTTTTCTTGTACCCTCAAATATTCTCGGTATTATTCTGTAGATTTTGCATTCAGCAAACATTATGCTACTCTACTCCTTTATTGTTCTATTGTATATACTTCCTGTATTATATAGATTGTCTTTAAATAAAAATTGTGTTATCCTATCTTGTAACTGTAGAATAATATATAATACTCCTCGTATGTGAGTACATACGAGGAGTATTATTATTCTATTGTTTTCGTCTATAGAAAATATTGTGCTATTCTATTCCTTAATTGTTCTACTCATGAACAGACAGTATATTATGTATTATTCTATTGTTTCTGTCTTCGAAAAGGAGGATATCAAGCTGTGGACTTTTACAAACTGATAATAATGATGATGAATGGAGTCGTTAGTTTTTATAAAGTTTTATGGACTCTCAGTTAATTTTTAATTCATGTTGATTATCTATCATACGACTGATTTATTTCAGGAAGCGATAATTCCCATAATAATGATATGCGTGCTGACGGAACTGTTCAATATGAACGACACGATAAAAGATAAATCGTTGACTATGGATCTGGACCTGTACGACACGGTCCAAGACAAACGAGTCATGTACTCCGTGGGCGGGTGGGACCAGCCAGTGGAGGCCCTCAGGTCGAGACACAAAGACGTGCGATTCGAAGACGTCGATGATATTGCTGAAGGTGCGTTTTGTTATTCATATAGTATCTTAACACATTCACTGCGTGCCACTCGGATCCGAGTAGGGCGGTGCTGTGGCAAAAGTACCGCCCACTCAATCCGAACGACTAAATTTAACGAAAAAAAAAATTTTTTTGCTTCCCGAGATTTGAATTTACTCAAATAACTTTATAAGTACGTCATAAATGGTCTAATTTCAATACAAAAGCATTAATAGGTTGCTTTTTGAATTATGTTAATATCATTTTTGGTTTGGTTTTTATGAGCTTTTCCCAAAAAACTAGTAAATTCGTCAAATTCGTCCGGTTATATTCGCATGGGCACGTCTTTTTCGCCCGGCAGTGAATGTGTTAACGTTCATATTATAATAAAGTACATTTAGAGAGTGCATCTTCTGCCGAGTTGACGCTGCGTCGTGACGGCGTCGCTTTGAACTTTTGAGGATTCACCCTTGAAATGTGAACTCGTTTTTTCTTTTGCTCGACGGTTAACATTTTTGGTATCCGATGCACGCAGAGCCTTTTCATCACAATTTGGTTAGCAAGAATTCTCTGATCGCCTATATGGGATCCTTCTGACCTGAACTACATGTGTGAAGGTCACTCTTCGGTCTGCTAATGCAACGTCTTTTATCTTTTTGACCTAATCCCACTCTGTTACATGTCTTTTGAATCGCGAAGAAGCCGCGTAATTGTTTACTTTCAGATTTGTGACTATTTTAGTCAACGATTATTAATAGTAAGTTTTTGTTTGCAGCTGTTCTTAGATCCGGTAAGAAGGATATATTCGAATACAACAAGTACTTAGTCGGAATTGAGCGCAACGATACTAACGCTAAGGTAATAATACAGTCTACTACTCGTGCGGTTAAAGAGTGATATTAAAAATGGCGGCGCATCCAGCATGTACTATTAGCATAATACAATAAAACACCACAAAAAGTCAATAAACGCTTAGCACCACTCTTCTTTTTTTAGATTGATGGCTCCATCGACCACCGATTATTTTGTCTATGACAAGTTTATTTTTTATTTTAATTAATAATTAAAGACATTTGAAAGTGTCGATAGAATTTGATCAGTGGGAATTTTGAAGAAATATGCTTAATTGTGCTACTCGCGAATGAATGTTTTTGTGGTCATTACCGGCAGGTATGAGTCTATACTATTCACCTATTCACCTCTCGCTCGCACACCGTCGCTATCTATATAGCGACGGTGTGCGAGCGAGAGGTGAATAGGTGCGACGCCATTTCAAATCCCATTCGTTAAACGACTTGACCAACTGGTGTCGTATACACTCAGTATATTTGTTTTGTCGAGACAATTGTTCGTATCTATGTTATGATTCGACGAGTGGCGCTGTAGTAGAGATAAATTTTGTCTACAAATCGCGAAGTACACGCGGGAAACTGCTAGTACTACAATAAAATCGTGACTGTAGAACTAAGTTATGGTTTTAGGCAAATATCACTGTTTTGCTAATAATATTTTTCAAAAGTTTTCGCCAATATCGACAATATCGTACAACATCAATGCTAACATATATACCACATCTGAAACACGGCTATTTTACAGGAGAGCAGCGTAACTCTGCGTATTTTTGTGTGCTAATTGTAAATTAGCGTGCATTGGTGGTGTATTGGTTTTACACGCGCCTTACGATCGAGGGGTCGTGGGTTCGAATCCCGGTCCTGTACCACTGAGTTATTATTTGTAACTCATGTACGGTCTACATTGTAGACACCAATGTACTTAACAGAGAAGGGAAACTTCGTGAGGAAACCTGCATATCCGCATGGGTGTGTGAAGTCTAACCCGCACTAGGCCAGCGCGGTAGACTACGGCCTAATCCCCCTCCTGATCAAGGGAGGTCTGTACCCCTGTAGTGGGGACGATATGGACTGGGGATGATGATGATGATGAAGAATTGTAAATTATTTTTAATAAAACTATTTAGAAAAAAATCAAGCACAGATATGTGACATTGTTCATCGACAGTGCCGACATATTGCCGACAGTCTCATATAGGGTTATAAAATATCGATCCAATGTTGCTATAGGCGACGCTGTATCAGCCCCTCCCCGTAGCCAACTTGACTTTCTAAAATCGTTAACGCTAATAGAAACGATAAAGATTGGAATGACATTTCTAATCGATAAGTTACGGTGACATATCGATTAAAAATGTCATTCTAATACATTTTTTATCGTTTCTATTAGCGATGACGATTTTAGAAAGTCTACTTGGCTAGGGGTGTAGTTACATTAAAAGTGTCGATCATTTGCTACAGGTGTTGTTCACGACGACTGTGCACCACGCGGCTCCCGTAGCGATGAACCTATTGACCAACATGCTGGCCGCGCAGTACAACCAGTTCGCCGACGGACAGACCATCACCACGGCTAGTTACCCGTTTCTAAGAGATTCTGATGCGAAAATCGTTCAACCGAAGGAGCAGTCTGCGACCTTATTATGGGCTGTCGCTGTTATTTTCAGTAAATATTTTTTTGTTTCTTTTCCCCCTAGTTTTAATTTGATTTAGTTAAAGTGTGTCATGTTTGTTGGGGCATATAGCTCGCCGAACCGATAGCCGTTGGAGTTCCAAAGTACTGGAGTGGCGACCCTGAATCGGAAGGTTTAGCGCGGGTCAACTTCCCAACTAGGTAGACGGATGACCCAGTGAAGATTGCGGGAAATCGCTGGATGCAGGCGGCTCATAGCCGCTCGGTGTGGCGATCATTAAAGGAGACCATGTCCAGCAGTGGACGGCTGTGGACTGATATGACGATGAAGTTTTTCAAGAATATACAGTTGTAGGGCGGGGTCTGATAACGGGCTGCGTTATGACGTCATAATCTCCGTAGTCCCCACAATCACCCCACCACTCAGACTCACATACCTCGTATTGTTTATCTGTGTTTGTCGTGTCATAATACAAGGATTGCTGAGTTCAGCTATACATGCTATATTATAAAGAGGTTCCAATTTAAAGATTTCTATATTAAGCCTTTTCTTAACTCATTACGGACTGATTTTTTTATACCCACTGACATATACCCATGCGGGTACGCAGGTATCCTCACGAACGTTTCCTTTCCCTTTGAGTATATTGGTGTGTACAATGTAGACCAGAGGTTCCCAAACTTTTTTTTTCACATAGACCACTTTCAAAATTTAGCTGGTACCGGTGGACCCCCTGCAGCTACATTTCTACCATATTTCTAAAAGTCGACAAAAAATATGAAGATTAGATCTAACTATGGAAATTTGTGTACGCCAACGTAGCCCCCCCCGTTGAGTCTCCCGTGGACCCCTGGAGTCCACCTGGACTACTTTGGGAACTAAGGATGTAGACTATACATGAATTAAAAATAATTCCATGGTACGGGACGGGTATTAAACCTACGACCTTTCGATATCAAGTTGTATCTCACACCGTTAGACATGTACAAAACAGTATTCACTCGAAATAAAATTTACAATAGCTACGGCTTATCACCGTATGTAGGCAGATCAAGAGCGCGTGCCCAATGATTGTGTGTACCAGCGGTGGTGGCCACGTACGCGAACCTGGTGTCGCTGCCGTGCAAGGAGCGCGAGTCGGGCGCGCGGCACGTCCACATAATGTGCGGCTGTCCGGCCGCGCTGCACTGGGCGGCCTCGCTGCTGACCCACCTGACCGTGGCCGCGGCCTGTCTGATCGTGCCGCTCGTGCTCGCCGCGCTGATCATCGAACGAGAACATACCATCAACAGACCAGACTTTTTATGTAAGTATTTATCTTCCAATTTAGGAAAAGGTATTTGCGCCGATTCTCTTGTAACAGAACTTAACTAAATTTGGTCTTTCCCTATTTTTTTCTAATGTCATACGCCAAAACGAGATAATTTTGGTGCTGTCAGTTTCGTTTAGTAACGTCAAAATTAAAAGAATTAGGCGCGATTTCGGAACACACTGACTAAAGATACGCAAAAACGCAACAGTTTTTTTTGAACCGTTTGACACATACAAATGTCGGGACGCGCTATAAATGTTTGCTATCTCGTTTTGGCGTTTGACATCAGAAAAAGATAGAGAGGGACCAAATTTAGTTAAGTTCTGTACAATAGAATCGGCACCATAGCTTTAACTAGTCTGTAAGGTATACGGGGCATAGGCTTCCTCCATTTTTGCCACGTATCTTTACTTTCTATCTTGTACACCATTTGATATTACTCGTATGATATTTTTATTGCATTAGTATATTTTTTATCCTATATCCATTTTTATGTGATATTTATGTATTGTTGCGTGACGCCGGTATAATAATAGCGTCACTCATCATCTCATCTCGTGGATGCTGTGAAAACCGACTGAGTCACACGTGACTTATCGAATAGAAGTGTCATTCCAATAATTTTTTTTCTTTTCTATTAGCGATAACGATTGTCGAATGTTAACTTGGCTAGAGGGGCTGGTTACTGGGCAGCAGCGTTATCCTGTTATTTAATCACAATCCACTGCGAACTCCAAGACACTTGACAAGCGTGGAGATTATGGCAAATCCCCCCTTTTTAAGGAGGAGTCCCGTGTCCAGCGGTGGAATTTCATATTCCAAATGCGCCCGCAGCCTACCTGATAATAAGTGACTATTGCCTCCCATGAATTCCTACGGAAGATTCAAAACAGCTTTTCCAATCCGAATATAGATGATTTATTATTCCCGAGAATTACACACAAATCTATACTTGCGGCACGCTATGATGGCCGCTTCAACGTTTATGTAGATTCATAAAAATTGACAACTACGTTTGTAGGTACAATTGCTATATATTTTATATGCTATATATATATATATATATATATATATATATATATATATATATATATATATAT
>WUAW01012097.1:3786-26101 GCA_017165845.1 Thaumetopoea pityocampa | reverse complement strand
TACGGGACCGGGATTCGAACCCACGACCCTTTGATCGTAAGTCGTGTCTGAAACCACTACGCCACCAATGCACCCTGTATCTTTTAATTGTATCAAATAAACTGTCTTTCTTCCCGTATAGGTCTAGTGACTCCGTTCCTAGAGGCCGCCTACAAGTTCAATGCGAAACTGGGGAGCGGTGGGGGCAGCATGCTGGGTTACCTGGTGTTCACGCTGTGCGACGCGCTGGCGCCGCCGCACACGTTCGTGAGCGCGGCCGTGCGCGCGGGGCTCGCCGCGCGCCTCAACGCGCTCTGCGACCTCAACAAGCACACGTGCCCCAAAATGGCCATCTACGACACCGACTTTGACGTGGAGAAATGTTGCGGTGAGGAATTATTAAATACTAGCTTTTACCCGCGGCTCCGCCCGCGTGAATGTTAGTTTTCCGGTACATAGGAAATCCCGACATAATCATAGATTTATATAAAAAGCCTAAGATCCACTTTTACCCTCTTGTATCTTATCGGCGGCTACTAAAACAGGGTTCAAGCTGTATCTTCAATTCTATTGGACGGATTTTGATGCAACATGCAGTATTTAAATCGGATTAGTGTCTTTAAAACTGTAACAGTTTAACCAAAATCTACCAGCTAGTTTTTTGCGTGAAGCCCGAACAAATAAACAAACTAACATCTACGGATTTGCCATTAATTAGTTGATCTGAGTAGTTTGCTTTTAAATATCTTTAATTTTTGAAAGTTTGACATTTAATAATTTTATAACAGTATAGAATTACGCACAGATGTCTTGAAAGAAAAAATCGACAATATTTTTTTTTTTATCTAAGAAATCACATTTTACTAACTTATTTTGGCAAAAATATAAAAATAAAATCATTCGAGTGTGAAAATTACAGCGACATAAATTACAGCGGCAAAAAATTACAGCGCTATAAAATTACAGCGACATAAAATTACAGCGGCATAAAATTACAGCGGCATAAAATTATAGCGGCATAAAATTACAGCGGCATAAAATAATAGCGGCATAAAATTACAGCGGCATAAAATTACAGCAGCATAAAATTATAGCGGCATAAAATTACAGCGGCATAAAATTACAGCGGCATAAAATTACAGCGGCATAAAATTACAGCGGCATAAAATTACATCGGCATAAAATTACAGCGGCATAAGATACGAGCCCTCTGGAATTATCTCGATTATGCTCAGTTTGGTCTAGGTACAGGTAGTTAGCGCAGTCGTATCAACCCGAGTGCACACGTTATGGGGTCAATTGCGGTAATATTAGTGAACAGTGATTGCCTAGAGATATGTGAATGCTGTGAGAACTAGATAAGGGTGTACCAGGATAGTGGGCAGCACCGTTATCCTGCTATTTATCATATATTCAATCGAAATCTACAGCCGTCACCAAAACGCCTGCCAAGCGTGAGATTATGCCATATCCCTCCATTTTAAGGCTGAGGCCCGTGTTCATCGGCTGATGATGATGCTGAACCATAATCTGGTGAACTGCACTTTAGCTGTTGGTTTGATTGCAGCGGGTCAACTACAGTCGTGCTACTTCTGTTTCGGCGAGGACAAACCCGGCCCTCAAATGTTGTTACTGTTTATCCAGTTCATCGTATACATGGTGAGTGATTGGATAAATCGATTTTATATTATTTGTTGTTTTCCAAAAAATATAAAATAACTTTTGTGAAAAGTGCTTCAGTAGAAGGAAAGAAGGACTACAGTATGAGGTTCTTCAAGAGGGGAGTAAATACATTTCTGAAGGCTTGGTGACGCGCATGTGATACTCTTGATGATGCAGGTGTCCATAGGTTGCGGTAACCGCTTACCATCAGGCTGTCCGTAAGCCTGATTGCCACCATCGTGCTATTAAAAAAAATGGAGCAAGACTGACTGAAGAGAAATACTGTAATTCTTGTCAAGCCATTCTTGGGGAGTATCCAAGACTTGCTCTCCCCAATTCCTCAGTATCTTGAGTCGTTGATGATCAGATGAGTCATACATGTCATCGAATGGGGATCACTGAATGGATGATCAAGGCCCCACAGCATCGATAATTTCCAAGGTCGGGAGTGCAGATCTGGTTCGAAAGATAGTCCAAACATCTTTCCTCTTATATGCACTCTATATTACTCCATCTTTAATTACATTCTCAATATCTCCTTGTTGATTTCTCTGTTCACGTATTCTGAACGATATGCTTATGAACAGGGACTAGTGCTCCTGCATCAGCGCGGTGTCATGTCGTACGTGAAAGACTTCGTGTTCAACAAAACTTATAAGCCTGTCGCACCACAAGATGGCAGCGAAATGGTCAAAGCCGAGAAGGTGTACGTGAGCTCGGCCATTAAGATGAGTGAGTCAAATCTTTATATTTTTTCACTATTCTGAACACATTATATGGATCAGTATCGGATTGACCCATTTTGGAATAGCATGATAAGGGATCAGTGTAAGTTGAAGTATGATCTGATGATAAGGATCGAGAAAGGAATGCTCCAATGGTTTGGCGATTTAGAAAGATGAGTAAGACTCGAATGATGAAACGAATATACCGGTCAAATGTGAGTGGAAGTGTCGGAAGAGGACGTTTAGGAAAACTTAACTTGATCAAATCAACAACTTGTTACAAAAAGGTCAAATTCGTAGCACCCTTAAACGACGAATGTGTATGAAAAGATTTATGAACGTGGATGAGGCGAGAGGGATGTGTCAGAATCGTATGCGGCGAACTGTCATGTAGCAGAAAACCGACATTCTGCGGGCGGAGCCGCGGTCAAAAGCTACTATTATTATATTAATATAATTATAGATCAAACAAAATGTTATTTTTACAGCCAAAGCACAGATACCTGATGCGATGCTGGCGGATGACTTGCATAAGAGGTATCCTCGTCTACTGGGCAAGTCTTGCAACGCCGTTAGAGGAGTTAGTTTTTCAGTGAAGAAAGGTAATGTTAGATAATCACTGTTACAGATAAATCAGCATGGAGACGTTATTGCGTAGTATTTTTGTAGTAGTGTTTGTACACACAGTGACTAAAACCGGAATAAACCAGTTTGTGTTAGCTACCACGTGACTCGCACTCTCGCATCAGTCGCTTATAAATAGTGTTAGAAGTTAGTTATACGTATTAAATTACGTTTAATATGTACAATTTTTTTTTTTAATAAAGACAACTCCCGCGTTAGAATTAATTCCTGTGTCGCGGGGATTTTACAAACATTCAAATAACGGAAACACAGAACACCCAGACTCAGAACAACAATTTGTGGTTCACACAAAGTTGTTGTCCCGTGTGGGGATCGAACCCACAACACTCGACAGCGCAGCGGACGTTTCAACCACTGCGCCATCCGTGCAGTCATTAAGTACCTACCTATAAAAAATGTTTGTTTATTTATCTGCCGACCGTACAATACTACATATGCAAAAACGTTTCCATACTGATTTGGCTCTATTTTTAAGTAGCATGTAATAAATAAATAAAACATTATTCACACAGCCCGTAAAATTCTACCGCTGGACTAAGCATCCTCCATAAAGAAGAAGGATTCCTCGAGTTTTTAGAATTATTCATCTGAACCATGTCGGTGGGATACCCTACAGAAGAGTCATAGAAATCATTGTGTACAAAATGATGCTTGGTATAGAATCAAACAATGTTTATCATTTTCATGTACCATAGATCTTCAACTTCCATCTTGAAAAGTGATACATTTGACCATTTGACCGCCTAGTTCATTGTCATATCTAGGTAAACTCTAGCGTAACCATACCACTTCATGCGGTAATTTAGGCGGAAATTTAATGCTATAATTATTGCGGTAACTGGCGATAGACGGTGAAGGTGGCGTGGCCGTAACATCACGGTGTGTCCATAGGAGAGTGCTTCGGACTGTTGGGTGTGAACGGCGCGGGCAAATCCACCACGTTTAAGATGCTGACGACGGAAGAGTGTCCTACGCGAGGCAGCATCTACTCCACCGGGCAACACCTCTCCATGTTCAATACACAGGTACAGTCACCCCCCTAGTCCATATTCGTCCCCACTAAAGGGGCATGGACCTACCCTCATCAGGAGGGGGATTAGGCCGTAGTCTACTACGCTGGTCTAGTGCGAGTTGATAGACTACTACAGGCACAGAACTACAATTAAATAACTAGTCTGTGTTATAAAATTGTTAAATGTCAAATTTTGTAAGAAAAATATGTATAAAGATATGGATTAGAGCCAAAAATCGTTGCAAAATCAGAAAAGAATAACTTTTTAATGAGATATAATACACACACATATGGATACTTTTTAGCCAAATGTATCCATATATGTTATCTGGTTAACAAGCTATGGTTTTTGGCTCTAGTGAAAAGTGGCGGTTTCTTCCAGCGATATCATGAAACCTATCTTGTACCCACGAGATATTGATATTAAAACTCCTATTTATTGTTTCACAGGAAATCTTAAAAATTTTCAATCTTTTGTGAAATTGAAACCCCTATTATTGTTTCACAGGAAAATCTTAATAAAGATACGTAATTTTTTGTGGGAAGGTCTGGGATATGTGAAACTACACCGCATTAAAGACCTCTTATTCGAAGCAGACTATTCTCCTTCGAACTCAAAGAGGGACTAGGAGATATCTACCAAAACTACAACAATAAAAATTAACACAATACCAATTATGATAATTTTGGGCTCATATCTGGAGGTTTCAGTCTCGTAGTTTATGGCAGCTTGCAGTGACTCAAGCCGTTATCTTTGGGATCGTGGCTCCTTCAGATCTGCAGGCCCAAACCTTCATGATTCCTCAGACGTTCAGGATTCATCTGCGTTGTTTAGTCTGTTATCTTTCTTTATAAATAATTTGAATACAAGTTTCCTAGTTGTTCTTCATTTATTCTTCCGAAATTAAAATCAATATATGTGTATTTTTTCCACAGTATCTGCAAACCCTCGGCTACTGTCCACAATTTTTCGGTCTTGATGACTTTTTGACCGGGAACGAGAATTTGACTCTGCTCCTAACACTGCGCGGCCACCAGCCCGACGATGTCCGAGAAGAAGTCGACTCTTGGATACGTCTCGTCGGTGAGTGCTCATAGAATAGGATAGTCGAAGCCAATTTTTTCAATTAGTTTTATCAACAGATTATGCTTTTATAAATCACTAGCTTTTGCCCGTGGTTCCACTCACGTGAATGTCGGTTTTCCGCTACATGCGAAATCCCGACACACTCATAGATTTATATAAAAAGCCGTAAACCAAATTTTCTTGACCTCTTGTACCTTAACAGCGGCTACTAAAATAGGGATCAAGCTGTATCTTCAATTCTACTGGAGCGATTTTGATGAAACGTGCCGCAGTATTTAAGTCGGAATAGTACTTTTAATACTGTAATAGTTTGACCAATAAGTTTACAGACCATTGGAGTATTTCTTTCTCGATGCTCGTCACCACATTATGTTTTAAATTTTATATTTCCTATTTCTCAACAGCCCAATAAAGGTGGCTTTACAGATACTCTGTAAGGAATGTATGTACACCATCTTGTAGCACTTGGTGTATAAAGTGTAAGTGTAAACACCGTTGTGAATATTTCGCGAACCTTTTGTGAGACTGAATAATTACTACTCATCGTTCTGTTCTGTAGTCACTCCCAAATATCACAGTCTTATCTTCTATCCTTTGATAGATATCAAAGGATAGAAGATAAGACTGTACCATACACTCATCACCTCGCACAGGTACACATCATACATACAGTCACAATTTTTTCCTTGGCCCCTCAGCGGGGAATCGAGCCCCGGTCTTCCGCTTGAAAGGCGGTGATAGACTGTACCATAAAGATTTATGGGATCCCATGATGCTGGGCATATAGGGCTCCACCTTTCCTTATCTTCGCTTACGCTAATGATAGAACTGTATACGGTGTGCTGACGCACTGCGGTCGTGCTCAGGTCTGGAGAAGTATTCGCACGCGGCGGTGTCGGGCTACAGCGGCGGGTGCACGCGGCGGCTGGCGGCGGCGGCTTCACTGTGCGTGGGCGCACCGGTGACGCTACTCGATGAGCCCACCGCCGGCGTCGACGTGTCCGCGCGGCGCCGCGTCTGGGCTGCTCTCAAGCGCGGGCTTCGGAACGCGCGCGCCGTCGTCATCACCTCGCACAGGTACACATCATACATGCAGTCACAATTTTTTCCTTGGCCCCCCAGCGGGGAATCGAGGCCCGGTCTTCCGCTTGAAAGGCGGTGAATACTGACCACTATACTACCGAAGAATTGGAGTAGGCAGAGACCACTTCTTTCCACTTGCTACGAGGAAAGTAGCTATCCGTAGCCCACTTTTCACCCGCGGGAAACGAGACGTGTCGGGTGGCAAACCACCACGCTGTCATTTTATAAGATTCAAAAATGTTAAAATTCCTCATTACGTTCCCAAGGCTTAATAGAGAGGAAATGAAAGGTGTATTGAGCAAAGAATATAGAATTTAGCAAAAGGTCTATACGAGTAGGATACTACAGTCTCGGAAGGAGTAAGAAGAGACAGTAGTAGCTCGGGAGGCCGGGGTCGCTTACCCGTATACTTAAGTTTATATGCCGGACAGGCTAAATACTAAGTACTCCCTGGCCTACACATTTTATCTTAACGCCCCCAACTGGGCAAGGCGACGATGACAAGTGGCCACGACGCACTTCGACCCTATGGGGTCTTTTGTACTGCCCCAGTCGCGCTTTGGCCCCAGTCCTCTTCCACTGGTTATTTAAATACTGCCACCATTAGGCCAACAGGTATTACTGCTCTAACGGGTACACATGGGTGGATAGACTATTCCTTTACCGTCAGTCCATACTCGTCCCCACTGCAAGGGCACGGGCCCGGTTATATTCGCATAGGCACCTCTTCGCCCGGCACTGAATGTTTTAAAAATATTTCGCGTATCGACAGCATGGACGAGATGGAGGCGTTGTGCGCGCGCATCGGCATCATGTCAGCGGGGCAGCTGAGGACTCTGGGCTCGCCCGCCGCGCTGCGGGCCGCGCACGCGCAGGGACACGCCGTCATCTTCAAGATACGACACGCGTCCGCTACCGGCTCCTACGACGGTAACTACGATTAAAATGGTTCATAATCCCGATGTAATAATATTTTTTAAACTTAGCTTCTATAGCCCTTCAACTGTGGCTCAACTGTGGCAGCCATGTTGCGCAAATTGACGGATATCGGTGCTTTGATATAGTATAGGGAAATGAACAAGGATAGTATATAGTCACGTGGACTATATACTATCCTTGTTAATTTCCCTATACTTTGTGCAAGTAAGAGCAGGAAAGATACAGTTACAGGGCTAAATTAAACATCGCATTACGTCACGCTCCTAGAGCGCGGTCAATAGCTGAGGGGATAGCGGAACTCATCGTGACATATCGCTCGTCCAATAGAACAATGACGTAATTACATTTTTGCAATTTATCAGAAGAAGCATTTCAGTTTAAAATTGATTATACCCATTTTGTAAATCATATCAGTTATCATGATTTTTCATAATTTATTTATAGATTATTATTAATGATTTGAGCATTCTCGAAAAAAAATCCATATTAAACAACAAGTCATCCAAATTAAACACAAAATAAAATTTTAACTTTTTTATAATTACGTCATTAATCTATTGGATGAGCGATATATTTTTGGCGACCTACATCGCTACATAGTACTACGCATTCCCAACAGATGGCGCAGCTCTTGAGTGACGTTATTATCATAGAAGGCTGAATCACATTAACGAAGTCTGTAGTAACTTAGCGATATACAACGTCCCGATATCAATCGTCGAGGTAGTGGCAGCCCCCGCCAGAGATAACACCCGTCCGTCCGGTTGGAAGATCAACCCTTACCGATACTGCCACCCTTGTCACACTTCCACCGTACAGCTGACAAACGTCTTCATCAACTTCACTACTGATTTTCATCCATCCTGTTATATACTTTTTATCTTTATATTTCGATGTCGTGTCACCAGCAGACTGGTGGCGAGAAGCATAGAAATTAATAGAAGATAGATAATACCTTATGGGCACACTAAGAAATAATATACAGAAATAGAAAGACAAACACACTTGTGATACAATTGGCCTTATCACTGAAAGTGTACTTTTCCCGGGAAACGTTTAGAAGGTTATATTGCGATGGGGCGCGGGCATAGTAACGAGAAGAGATGCGAATGATCGCATCCCTTCT
The DNA here is from genome assembly GCA_017165845.1 of Thaumetopoea pityocampa. Taxonomy (NCBI): domain Eukaryota; kingdom Metazoa; phylum Arthropoda; class Insecta; order Lepidoptera; family Notodontidae; genus Thaumetopoea; species Thaumetopoea pityocampa. The sequence continues at coordinate 17,843 of WUAW01012097.1, read as the reverse complement.
CGTGGGTGCTGTGAGAACCAGCTAAGGGCTGTACCATGATAATGGGCAGCATCGTTCTCCTGTTATTCAATCAAAATATACTGCGATCTCCAAGACATCTGTCAAGGGTGGAGATTATGTCAAATCTCTTTTTAAGGTGGAGCCCCATGTCCAGCAGTGGGCTTCCGCGGACTGGTGATGATGATGATGCCACTGATAAGTCCTGCCATAAAATTTATAAATATCACGATGTAAGTTCGTTTCTGCTGTAATTGCAGACGTGTCTGTGAAGATTATCGCCTGACTGCCGTTAGATGTCCCGAAATTGAAAGATGCTAAGCGAATCACAAAGTCATTCACTGTCCTACTTCAGAACACGGGGCTCCTCTCAGAACGAGAGGGGCATTGGTGGTCTGCTAAAACAAAACTTAACTAAATTTACGCTCTCCCTATCTTTTTCTAATGTCTAGCACCAAAACGAGATAGCAACAATTTTAGCTAATACCAACCTATATTTGATGCGTTTTTAATCGTAAGCCGTGTTTGGCACCAGTGTACTTACAATATACCGAGTAATATACTTAGGTTTTTTATATATAAAAAGAAAGAAATAAAAAAATATTAAATTACATTAATTACTACAAATAAAAATTTCAGAGGTGGACAGTGTGAAGTCTCAAACGATGCTGTTGAAGGGCAAAGTCCACGAACGCTTCAACTGCACTCTTAAAGACGAACACAAGGTAATGACATGATACTAATAATAATAATGAGTGCATCGTGCAATGCTGGTTGATATTGCTTTCCGCATAATCAGAACCTCGTTAAGGTAGAAAAAGAAAAACATACAAAATATTTGGCCCTTGCCTTCGAGGTTACTGCCTCGTGGAATGTGGAACCAAGTATCATCAGTCTGATAGTTGTGTCTGTTAACGGTCTGATAGCGAAGAGCTTTGACCAAAATCTTCAGAGGCTCTCGCTAAGCAGATTATACCATGATGGTGATAAACAGTTTTATGGACCACCTGATGTTAAGCGGTTACCGCAGATTGTTTATTTTTTAATTATATTATAATTTTAAATATTTTTTATTATTAGTCATCCATTCTTAAACGTGTGCAAAATTTCACATTATTCTGATGTCTAGACGTAGGTGAAATTTGAAAGATGTTTAAGTTGAAAAAGTGGCACGGATTTTCATTAATCAGCGGGGTGATTAGCCTATAGTTTACCGCGTTGCCCTAGTGCGGGTTGGTAGACTTCACATACCCATGCTTGCATGCAGCTTACCTTACGAAGTTTAAACTGTTAATTTCCAAATTTTGAATATTGCATAAATTGTTATTAATTAAATTACGTTATTGTTGGATGAGCGATATGTAAAGACTTATGTAAAGTTGTTTGTATGTATGCAAACGTAGTAAATGCAGGGAGTCAGAAGGGCAATTTTCACATAACCGTCGTGCTATGCCCTCGGCGCGGCGATATGGTCGGCCATTTTCTTTGCGTCAAAAAAAAACCTCAATAAATAAAGGACAGACTATGACCAGCTCTTCATGTGTTACAGACGATGTTACACTATCACATCAACGAGACGATGAAGTACAGCGACCTCTTCCAGCAACTGGAGGCGCTGAAGCAGGAGTTCGGAGAGCTCGTCGAGGACTACTCCGTAACGGAGACCACACTCGAAGAGGTGTTCTTGTCCTTCGCCAAGCCGCCGGAAGAAACTTAGTCTAATCACCACAAGATGGAACTGAAAACAGTCGCCAAACTGAAATGGAAGCTTCCATAATTCTTTTGCTTCATGCTACAAATTATTGTCAGGTCTATAGCAGAAATTATCATATATAAACTATAAACCTTCGAATTTAACATAAATATGTCGGGATTGGGTATTGGAAGGTATAATGTCGGGGTTACCACTGTGGAAGGTACAATTACGGCCTGACCACTGGAACATATAATATCGGGGTCACCACTGTGGAAGGTACAAATTTGGCGTTAGCACTGGATGATATAATGTCGGGGTCATCACTGTGGAAGGTACAATTACGGCGTGCCCACTGGAATATATAATATCGAGGTCACCACCGTGGAAGGTACAACTTTGGCGTGACCACTGGAATATATAATATCGGGATCACCACTGTGGAAAGTACAATTACGGCGTGACCACTGGAACATATAATATCAGGGTCACCACTGTGGAAGGTACAATTACGGCGTGACCACTGGAACATATAATGTCGCGGTTATCACTGTGGAAGGTACAACGTCAGCTTGACCATTGGATGATATTTAGGGGTTCCAAGGTACAATTTCGGTGTGACCATTGGATGATATAATGTCGGGGTGACCACTGTGGAAAGTACAACTTCGGCGTGACCACTGGAATATATAATACCGGAGTCATCACTATGGAAGGTACAATGTCGGCGTGACCATTGGAAGGTACAACTTCGGTATGACCACTGCATGATACAATGTCAGGGTCACCACTGTGGAAAATACAACTTCAGCGTGAACCCTGGAATGCATTAAGTCGGAGTCACCACCAAAACACCAAGCGATCAACGATGGAATATAATAGTTTATTGCACACCAATATATATAAAAAAAAATACAAAAATATTAAACAAGATATAGAAAGTGTACATTGGAGGGTTTTATCACAATATGCGACCTCTTCCAGACAACCTTTGAATGGATAGCATTCACGACATATGGTGGTGCAATTGTATTGGTGCATGTTTATTTAAAATATATTAAAATTTAAATAAATACTATAATATATACATATACACACATACATAATATACACTTGCACAAACGTATTATCATCATTAATGTCATCAGCTCGTGGGAGTCCACTGCTGGACTTAGACTTCTCCTTCAAAAGGTGGGATGTGCCATAATCCCCCTGCTCGGCAGGCGTCTCGGAGATCGCTGTAGCTTTTGATTGAATAACAGGTAACCCATTATCCTGGTGCACCCCTCAGCTGGTTCTCACAGCACCCACGGGGAGTGATGGTGTGTCGCTTTATAATTATGCCGGCGTCATACCTATATAATAATAGATTCGATATCCCTACAGCTGTGGCTCAACTGCGGGGCCATGTTACGCAAATTGGCGGATATTGGTGCTTTGATATCACGTGACTATATACCATCCTTGTTCATTTCCCTATACTTTGTGCAAGTAAGAGCGGGAAAGATACAGTTACACGGCTAAATTAAACATCGCATTACCGTCGCGCTCCTAGAGCGAGGTCAACAGTTGAGGGATAAAACAGTTCAATAACGTCGTCGATGAAAAGCAAATGGTTAGTTGAGAGATGAACACTTGTTGAAAACAGACGGTCGATTTGTTATAGGTAGATATTTTTTAAATTTCATTTTATGGTCTGGTATCTAAGACCCAAAAGCCAAGTTATCATTTTAATATATTCTTTCGTCAATTTAACAATAAAATGTTGGTGTATCACATTTTGTTGCCTCATGGGAGTTTTGACGTTAATCCGAATATACTTTAGCTGCACACATGCCAACGGTGTTCTGATATTTTTCCGTGCAAAAATGTCTGACGCATGCCGCTGTGTCGAGGGCACAGTGCACCGGTTATGTGATGTTCACGCCCACTAAAACTGCACGCGTGCTTCTGTGGCCTGTGCGGTTGGATTTAACGGTGGACTTAACGCCAAAGGCATTCTCCACCATGTTTAGAAATTTATGAAATTAATGTACTGCGTTAGAACCAACCGAATGGGCCGCACGTCCTGACTGCAGTAACTAACTCGCACTATGTTATCTCGCCCTTACTATAGTACCATGTTATTTTGATAAGTAATAATAATTATCTATGTATTTGTTGTCCAAAGCAAATTAAGATTTTATAAGACTGAAGAAGACTGGAGTGACGGAACGTGGGACTTTCCCGAGGGTGGAAAAGTAAAATTGACTAAGCGCCGTTATTTATTAAAAGTTCGCTTTTTCAATGAAAAAACATAAGGATAAAATTAATTTTAAAAGATTCGACAGAACACCATGAAAAAATTAAGAGACTGATTAATAGAGATAAAAAATTTAAAGATTTCGAATATTTATAATTAAATTTTGTGAACAAAATGTCGCTTACAAAATTTTTCTTTCTACCCTCGATTTTGAGTTATAGTAGATTGTTCATCAAGGGAAGAAAGTGCCCTTAAACCAAGGTACTTATACATTATTACATATAAATTCACTTTTCAAAATTTTAACAAAAAAAAACATCGTTCACATTAAACACACATTTTCCCATTTTTTTTTTGTTCAATTTAGAAACAATCTAAACAAAAGCATTATTTTGTTTTTAAATTAGAAATGATTTTATTTTTTATATAATATATTTCGGAGCTTTAATATCTTAAAATTTCTTTTAATGTCATTCAAAAGTATACATTAATAACACATCAGGTGTAGTACTTAATATAAATAGATTTAGACTTTGCGGAGCATTGTGTCGGACTAGGGAATATAGTGCCCAATCACCTATATACATACACTCACGCCGGTGTCCCATAAGGGTAGGCGGAGACCACAGTTTGCCACATACTAGGATCCTGACACCTCTCTCACCTCATCCACATCCATCTATTCATACACTTTCGTCGATTAAGGGCGTTATGAACTTGACCTTTTTGAAACAAGTTGTTGATTTGATGAAGATAAGGTTTCCTGGGCGCCCTCGTCCGATACTTTCATTTATATTTGTTGGGTATATTCATTGCGTCAATCGAATCTCACTCATCCTTTCTAAATGACCAAACCGTTGGAGCATTCCTTTCTCGATCCTTGTCACCACATCATACTTCAACTTACACGGATCCCTTATCACGCTATTCTTCAATCGATCACTCAGGGTGACTCCACAGATACTCCGCAGGGAACGCATTTCCACCACATTTACGCGAATTTCGTTCTTCACTACACTAAACTACACACACTACACTACGTCTGAATATTTTGGTAAGGCTGAATTTTGACGATTTTCATACCCGAAAAAATTTGATATATAATTTTGTAAATTCATTAATTTGTATGCCTCTTGGGAGTGGAATATGCTGCTCGATTATTTTTTTTTTGCAGACTTCCGTGTACAATGTTTCATCCAAATACACATTTAATTTCATTTCTTTTTCCATACACACGATTCATTGCTGTACATACGTATAGGTACCAACACACTATTGTTAATGGCCAGACGAGCTCTTTGTGAGACTGACTGACTACTCATAATGTGCAAGGCATCATTCACTTTATTACCCGCAGTCACTCTTATCACACCTTCCGTTTCTTAAAATCATAGTTCGCAGGTACACAAACTCATTCACTTGATCCACTCTAGCACCTTCTACAACAATGTTACATTGTACAACATTTTCCTCTCTTTCGATCACCAATACTTTCGTGTTACATTAATTTACATTCCATCTTGTATGCTTTATTAATTACATTTAACATGTCTTTTACCCCGATCTCGAACTCATGCGCATCATATTCCAAACTCATTGGCCACGCATAGGTACGTGAGAGACACGACGCGACCAATCATATTGCGTCTTGTCTCGCTCCCCCTCACCGCCTTTATACCTCAGGCGCGGCAAACTATTGCCTACTGGCTTTAACATACAGTTCAAGTACTCTATAGATAAATTGTCTGGAGACGTTTATGAGTTAGTAGTAGTGTTTACACGCAGCGACTAAAACCAGAATGAACCAGTTTACGCTAGCTACCACGCGCCTCGCACTCTCGCTTAAATCGCTTATAAGTAGCGTTAGAAGTTATACGTACTAAATTACGTTTATATATAAAATAAGTAAGGTCCTACCTGTAAAAATAAAAAATATAAAAAGTATTTGTTTATCTGCTGACCGTACACTATTACAAACGCAAAAACATCTCCAAACTGATTTAGCCGTACGCACATATAGAAAAGTTACGCGCGTCTTCATCGGTGGACACGAACCGCTCATAATTTTTGTAATTATATTAACCGCTCATAATTTTTGTAATATACTTTTTTTTACTACCACTACTCCGCCTGTAACTCATTAAAATCGCCGAAGAATCCTCCTTGGACCTTGTTTAACGGTTCAAATCCATTGTAATAATTATAATTTAATAATTTTTTGACACATTAATAGTACACTTTTATAACTATTTATTATTATTATAATGAAAATGGCGGAATATGTCCAGTTTGTATTTAGAGCAACATACGAGGCTTTAATAAGTTAGTTTCATCGTGTCAACGCGTTCAACGCGTTGATGTGTAAGTGATATAATTAATTATACGTTATAATAACAGGCTATCCAATTATATTATTGTTGCACTTTATAAAATTGTGTATTGCTTGATATAAATGTATGTGATATGAAATTTGTTTTATTCATATATATTTACGACTCTTTCGAAGCGAGACGAGAAAATTATTTGCCACATCCAAAATGTCTGGAAGAGTTATTAGACTGAAAGACTTCGCTGTGTGATACCGGCATAATAATAGCATCACTCCATCTCTGATGCTGTGAAAATCAGCTGAGGGATGTACCAGGATAATGGGCAGAGTGTTATCCTGTTATTCAGTCAAAATCTACTGCGATCTACAAGACACCTGCCAAGCGTGGAGATTATGGCAAATCCTTTTTAGGGAGGAGACCCGTGGCCAGCTGTGGACGGCCACGGGCTGATGATGATGAAAGACTTCTTGGATTGCACCAACTCTTTTTGGCTGAAACGGAATCGTTTTGTATTCTCATCCTTATTATGATGTTCAAACTTGATCTTTGACAATACTCAGAAATTTATAATTTGGGAAAAGGCAGCTAAGTTGAGATGAGATTAGGTGGTTATAACACCCGAATTCCAGATGAACTGTGGCCTAGGTAACAAGCTCTATGAATGAATTCCTGAAACTTGCAACTTTCTCATGAAGTTGAAACAGAGACTCGTGGACTTTTTGTATTCTCATCCTTATTGTGATGTTCAAACTTGGTCTGACAATCCTCAAGAGTTTATAATTTAGGAAAAAAGGCAGCTAAGTTGAAATTTGATTAGGTGGTTACGAATCACGGATGAACTGTGGCTCAAAGTCACAAGGTATGTTGTAGACACAAGTTTAGGTATAGATTTTTAAAATAGAATGCAGGCTTCAGTAGTTCTTGTGTATATTACCATCGATTTGTAATGCTTTAGCGTTGAGAAGACTCCGTCAAGAATTATTTTATAAAGCGTAATCACAATTATTACATTTCACAATAAATTTAATATTTTAATAAATATAAATAATTTAAATAAATATAAATAAATTTTAATTAGTATAAATAGTTTAATATTTTCATTCATACTTGGTGCATTAGTGACGACGTTATTTCCGTGGTCTTTCAACAACCATTTTATTTAAAAAGTATATTACCAAAAACACGGTAACAGTAGGTATTCTCACGCAGATTAAAAATAGATCAAACCATGATAATTAAGCGATTGTAAATTAACGACAAAATAAATACTAAATCAGCAATGTGTTAATGATATCATATTACTGATATTATAATAGCTTTATCGATAGTCGAAAAATAAAGTTGAATTCCTGAAACGTACAATCTTCCCATTAGGTTGAAGCGGAAACTCGTTGACTTTTGTATTATTTTCTTATTATAGTGCGCAGGCATAATCTTTGATAAACCGTTGGAAATTACACTCATATTAACTTCCGATTTATCATCGATTCCTATACAGTTGGAGAAAAACTAGTTAAACTGATAGGGTACTTACGACTCCCGAATATTAATTGAACCGGGTTTCTTACTATACTAGTATCAAACGAAAATGTGTTAAGAGTTCTAACTTCGTCTACGAAGACGGTCCTGACGCTGGGGCGTAAAACAATGGGTCCTTGACTCATTATTACGGAGATCTGATGTGGACCAGCAATCTTTTGGAGGAACCAAGAACACCGAAAGGACGGCGGCTTGAATTTTTTTTATATAAGAGTGGGCAAGCGGGTCATCTGCGCTGCTTATAGAGACCCGCAAAACCAAATAGACCGCAGGTGCGTTGCCGGCCTCTAAGAAAAGTGTAAACTCGTTTCTTTAAGGTTCCCAAGTCGTATCCACTTGGGAAATTAATCGCTACAAGCTGTTGTAAGTACTAAACTATGAAACCGAAATCTGCAAAGATGAACTAGCGTGACAAACGAGAGACTCCGATTACGATGTTTTGAAGTGTCTCTTGAATTCAATATTTTAATTTTTTTATTAGTCAGCTCTATTATATTATCATCATCATATCAGCCCTTCAGACATCCACTGCTGGTTATAGGCCTCCTCTAATGATAGCCACACTGAGCCCCTATGAGCCGCCTGGATCCACCGATTGCCCGCGACCTTCACCAAGTCATCGGTCCACCTAGCCGGGGGTCTACCCGCATTACACTTTCTGGTTGGTGTCGCCACTCCAGTACCTTAGGACCCCCAACGTCTATCGGTACTGCGAGCTGTGCCCCGCCTACTGGTACTCGATCGATCGAGCAAAATGTTGTCTACTCAACAGTAGAAACGTAGATCCTAGCAGAAAAGATCGAGATACGAGTAAAAATGCAATAACATAAACATTTACTATATTTTTATTGCTTCACATTATTACATTAGTCAACTATATTACACAACAACTATTATGTGGTTTAATATTACCGAGAAACACAACATCTATTATGTGGTCTAATATTATTGAGAAATTTCAGAATGTGGAACTATATAATGTCATGTGTACACGAGTTACTGCGAAGTAATTAATTAGTAAATGTATGAAAGACATATGGGAACATTTATAGAACATTTTCAAAAGCAGTCATCTGTGAATTATGAATATTTCTATAACAAATGCCGAGTATAAATATGACCTAACTCAAAATTATTACTTGTTGGAAAACATATTTTGAAAAATGTGTTTTATTACATTATGGGGCGGAGTATTGCATGAGTTTACCGAGACTGAAATATAAGTTCATCTCTATCTATATACTGAAAAGTGACACTTGAATATCCAGTTTGTAAAGCGCCCTATTTAATGCCATTCTGAATATGTTGGATTTCCTTAAAATTTTGTATTAAGTCAGATTCATTCTCAGCATAAAATATAAATTTAAATTGTGGACACATTGGATGTAGCTGCAAGCTAGGGTTCCTTGTATCAAGATACCCAAGGGTACTAGACAAAATATATATACATTTAAGACTTAGTTGGATACATTCCTGCTCATCATACGAAGTTTTCCCCTACCGGGTTCAAGTCCAGGATAGACCCCACAAGACATATGTGTATATGTCCATTTATTTAGTATATATTTCATTTAGCTATTTGAGTGAAGCAAATAACATTAAGGTCATTTGGGCTACAAAAAATAATTAACTATCTACATCAGTTTGTGATTTATTAACAATTAATAATAAAAACTTTGGAGAATCCAAAAGTGCACGACTCATAATGCTCATTAATTCAAATTCACTTGAGCAGTAGCTATTGTTAAAAAATATAACGATTGAATGAGTTATAAAAACACGAGATTCACACGCACTATATATTCATTATAATTGTTAGCAACCCTTGGATATTTCTCACTTCATATAAATATTGTACATTTGGTACAACGAAGGCTACCGCCAATATAATTGTTGCGTTACCGCATCACAGCTGACATGCGCGGAAGGAAAAAAAAAAAATGTATATAGATATACAAAAATCATTACTTAGTTTTTTTATTAATAACAATTAAACGACATAAAGTTAGCCATTTTCAGTAAGTTCTTCACTGTGACAAGACGGTATTTAAAAAAAATACTTAAGGGGTATTTCTCAAATTATCGTGTTGTATGATTTTCAGAGTTTTTGCTAATTGATTGTCGGGAAAGGTACTTCAGATTATTTTAAAGATTTCTATGCATCCGTAACATTAAATCACTTTTTAAAGATTGTATAATTAATCTCCATTAAATTATCTATAATTTTATACATAATTTTGAATACCGTTTGGTATGCAAATTATTTTGGTTCCGTGATTAAATAATATAAAATTAAACTAAGATTAAAATATAAATACATTAAAATATAATATAAAATTAATAAGATAAATAATACAATATTAGAGAAATATCAGTAAAAATATATGTTGAAATGAGGCGTAAATTTTTTTTCGATCGTAATTCGATCTAAGGCGTCGCATTATGAGTCCTGCAGTAATCTCGTAACAATAATTAATAAAATATTGCTAGGCTACACCTACTCCATGTCATTTCAGCATCGGTTAATGTTTGACTGGGAAAGAAATGCCTTAGGCATCAGTTCGCCTGATACATATCACTGTATGAAGTATAATTACACAGGCCAAGGATGATTAACTTATTTAATAATTTTAGCTAATTCTTGTGTTATTTAGTGTGATGATACTGAAAATAATAATAAAAAGGCGTATCACCTAACAATTTCTCACAATTTAATTAAAAATAAATTATTTTAAAAATAGATATAAAAAAATAATTCTAATCATAGAAATTTCAAATCGGCATTATATTTTAGTGTCATAAGGCTACTAATACAATCAAATATTATAAGGTTGGTAGTTCTAATAAACTACACAGCAGTTCATTTTCTTGTAGTAAATACAACCTTGAATTGCAGTGCTTAACCTGTTCGTTTTATTTAGTTTTTAATATGGCTAATCATGGTTGTAAAAACTCTTCTAACGCTTTTTGTTATATATATATATATGTGATGATTTTATAATTAGAAAAAAAAACATCAAAGGAACATTGTAGACTTTGTAAAAAAAAGCATGCTTTGGATATTTTTGGTGTAGAAATTGGTAATCAAGACAAACATTAAGTTCCTCATAAAGTATATTTGTGTTGAGAATCTTAGGAAGTGGTATAACAAACAGAAGAAAGCTTTTAAATTTGCAATACACAGTATGGAGAGAACAAAAAATCATTTGAACAATTGTTATTTTTGCAGCATAAAGAATTCTGGACATAACTCTAAAAATAAAAAAGTAAGTTTACCTTACCCCTACTTCAGTTAATCAGCTGATAAAACATGGATCAGGATTTCCTGTTTCTATGCAACCAATCAGGTTAAAAACCTCATCACTAGAATCACTAGTGATGAGGTTTTTAGTGTAGTCCTGAATTAATGAAATATAACCAGATGATGATGATTTCAAATGTTCTCAAGAAAATTTAAAACCATAATTGTTTATACAACTGAGTTAAATTATTTGGGTTTGACTAAGGAAAAAACAAAATTGGTTCCAGACTAAAACAAAAACATTTATTGGACTTTGGAACATCTATTTACCATTATAGAACCAGAGATGAACAGTTTTCTAAATTTTTTTACACAGTAAGAGGATTTAGTTTACTGTCATGATACTGAAAAACTAATGAATGAATTTGGCATTGAGTATAAGACTTGAGACTTTTCATAGACTCATTAAAAATAAGTTAAAAGCTGTATTGTTACATAATGCTTCACTATGCTTCATTGCCTGTTGCTTAGCTTCTTCTTGATATAATTTTACAGAAAATTAAATACATTTATTGGAAGTGAAGCTTTGGCAATTAAAAAACAAATATGGTTTCAGCACCCAAAAATATATGAAATTTGGGTAAATTGGTTCAAAAAGTTTTTATATATTTTTTTTTTATTGGCCTGTTATTATTTTATCTCTGTGGAAAATGTCTATATTGTTAAACATTTTCCAGAGTTTAGTAGCAATTTAACAAGTTAAATCATGTATACAATAGCAAAACATGTCTATTATGTGGTACAAAGGTGCCTAATAGTGTCATCAATAGAGTTTAGATTTTTTGTTCTAATTCAAGATTCTTTTGTCATTGATAACTCAAAGGATTTTTATGTCATTCCTCTTTTTTTTGTAAAAAAAAATTGAGTTAGGAATCCATGATATATCATAGATTTAGTAAACAGGTTAACAGCACACCTGACATGAGTGGTCATGTCTATTTTTATAGACATTCCATTATATAGCATATAAATGATTTTTTATGTTGTGTAGATAACAGGACAGGATCAAAAGTAAAACTTTAAGTCACGTTTGGCATGCTCCCTAATTATAAAGAATGTTTTGTTTATTATTGTTAAATAAAATATTTAAATAGCATATATTTTATTGCAGGTTTTCATTATTTCATGAATAAAAAACATAACTATTTTTTAATATTATAAATATTATCTTCACCATTATCTTTTGATGCGAACATGAAAACTGCCCTATACAATCGATGAGGTGGCATAAGTATGTGATGTAACTATTATGCTTAGATCAAGTTTTTTTTAATGTTAAGGTCAAGGGAAAGCAATGTCATTGCTCAATTGTAGAGATAATATGATTGCCTTATTTTAATTATTCTACTACAGTTAGTAGAACAATAAAAATAAACCAACTATATCAATGCTAGTGCATAACATTGTAAGACTGAACTTCAATAAAATAAATACTTAATATTCCTACTACAACATGATCTACATACTTCTCAAGATTGAACCTAATCAATTAATTTCCACGCTTGTTATTCCAACTGCTTCAAATGCACTTTTTACATCTTGAAACACTTCACTAGGTGACATTTCTGCATTTATTCTTTTAACAAGATTTTGTTCATCATAATGGTTAATTATGGGTAATGTATCATTAAGGAAAGTATTGAATCTTTTTTTCAAGCTTTCCAAATTGTCGTCTGAGCGACCAGATCCCGCGGCACCGCGCCCTAGACAACGCTCGATACATACATTTTGAGAACACTCAAAGAATAAAACGAATAATAGCTTCGTTTTATCTGACATTTCACGCGTCCAACCGTCCAAGTTGTCCTTGTTACGTGGGAACCCATCTATGAGAAAGCGTGTCTTGCCAGAATTCTGCATAGCTTTATGGATAAGGGAACATGTAACCTCAACAGATACTATCTGCCCATTGCGAATTTTCTCTTCTATCATTTCGCCGTATTTAGAGCCAGGCCTCTGCCGTTCCTCTCGTAGCAGATCTCCAGCCGATAGATGTACGAAATCGTATTCTTTACTGATGAATGAGCATTGAGTGCCTTTACCAGAGCCGGGTGCTCCTAGAACAAACACAATTTCAGGCACCATTTTGTTGAGATAAAGCGAGCAACGTCGCACCGCACAACTCAACATCAACACATCAACACTAACAGCGGTGGCGGTACTGAATTACTGACACTAATTAATTTTGATAAATCCCATCTCTGCAAAACATGCGCAAAACTTCGCACTGCGACCTTGAAGTTTTCAACACAGATAACGAATATGTTTTTTTAACGTAGTTTTTTTGTTCACGTTTTGTTAAAAATGAACATTGGAAATGTTCATTTTTAACATCAAAATAACATCAAATTTAAAAATCAGATATCACAGTATATTAATATAAAAGACTAAAATATAACTTCATGTAACACTTCTTCGGGTTGCTGCCAAAACTGATTTTTTAAGTTTTCCCTTGTTAATTAAAGGCAAAAGGATAAAGCCCATACAACCTTGTCTGTGTATTTATATAATTTTCACGATAAAATGCTGGTGTATTTCATTTATTGCTTTTTAGGAGTTTTGACGTCAATCTGACGATTACCACGCTGACTAAGCAAACTAACGCAGGCTTATTGCTTAGAAAAAATACAAAAATCGTGTTATAACATCGGATCGAGTTGTTTATCTGACAATAGGTTTGGCATTGGAAAAAGACAGAATTTAAATTTAGCTGTGTTACAACAGAATCAACACCATTAAGCCCGCCTATACACCAGTCTTACTTATAAAAATCTCACTAAGTAATACTTGGCTACTTCTTAGTTAAATACTTCTTAAGATCTTAAGTTATGATTAACTTTTTCTCACTTATAAACATAACTTAGCAGTTGCTTAGTTAAGAAATGAAATACATATGATCGACACAGATTATAATCAAAATAAATACTAAAGACTGAACTAAAGAATGAAATTGTA
>WUAW01012081.1:25583-38706 GCA_017165845.1 Thaumetopoea pityocampa | reverse complement strand
TTTTTTTTTTATGGTTATGTCCTTTTTTGATCTGTGGCGCCAGTATAATAATTGTTTATTTCATTCTTCTGGTGGGTGCTGTGATAACTAGTTGGCGGATGCATCGTGATAATGGGGAGCAGCGTTATCCTGCAATTTACAAACGTCTACTACACTAATTGGAGATTAACCCTGTCAATCGTGAAGATCACAACGAACTCTTCCCTTATGTGGGGGAGACCTATGTATGTCCACTTGTGGACTTATATGGATCAATTATGATGATGATACATCATAGTTATTTACATTAAAACTCTTATATTAAATCGTAATGGCCTAACGGATTTGTGGTTCGCCTTTTGATCCGTTAGTTAAGAGATTGGCTGCACTTAAAAGTATTATTCGAAAGGAAAAATTTAAGTATTATACTAATTTTTGCATACACTTGTTCGTATTTTGAAAACTATATAAAGCAGTGGATCCCGGCTGTTGTCTCAATCGTACCGATCGTAGTAGATAATGACTGTTCGAAATTTTAACTTTCTCGTCGTTTAGGAATATCGATGTCATTTTCGTAAAATATACGACAAGTCGAAAGATTGCAAAAATAGTCAGCAGGAAAAAATATATCTAATTATTATTAGACGACATGACATACCAACGCGCATTTATGAATAATCTCTAGTGTAATTGCTTTACATCGATTTTAGTGTAACGATTTGTGTATTGTATGAAAAGCGACTGTATTTATTACAATAAGTAACATGTATAAATAATAATTATAATATATGTATAAATAATTATTATAAATGTTTTAAAACCTAATCTTGTTTTATTCATAGTCCATCCAGATATTTAGTTGTATGCACTGATATCATAATAAAAATAGCGGATACGCGGCGCTAAGAAAGAAATACAATTTTGTTTATTTTTTGAAAAAAAAAGTAAAGTAATCCTAAGTCCCCAGTATATCTTCAAGAGCATTTTGAATATCTAATTCCAAGGTATAAACCTGGCCGTACGCTACCTATCTTCTTTTTCGTACTCCTCACTCTTCATCCCGTTATGACGGTTCATCAATCACTGTTCGTGCTGTTAAACTTTGGAACTCACTTCCGCACCGCATACGCGACAGCTGTTCCTTAGATGTCTTCAAGAGTAAGGTTAAAGAGCATTTCTTCTCCTTATAAGAAAAACCCTTTAATAAGTTCTTTTTAATATTTATTCTGCAATGTACGTAGTTGGTACGATATTTATTGAATTTCAGTATGTACACATTTGTCAGGTATAGTATTTCAGTTATTTATTTTATGTAGTATATGTTTAGTTTATTTTATGTCTGTTGTACTTTATACCCTCACAAGGACTGCCGCATCTTTCAAATATCAAAGGTTCGCTGGTAGAAAACTCAATTGTAGTAACCTACAATTGAGTTTTCTACCAGCGAACCTTTGATATTTACTTAGCTCGCTTTTGTACATTTATTCTTAATAACTATATTTTTGTGTTTTGTATAATAAAGAATTAAAGATTAAGTAACGCCACCCTTTTATTGGGTTGTGAACAATGCCTAATATATATCCGGCAATTCACAAACATGTACACCGATCCCCAAAACCCTGCTAGGCGTGAAGATAACAACAAACACTTCCCTTATATGGAGAAGGCCCCACGCCCAACTGTGGACTTGTACGGACCAATGATGATAGTTATTAATCTTAATACTGTTATATATATTAAATAGTAATGGTCTAACGGATTTGTGGTTCGCTTCCTGATCCGATAATTAATTATCGGATCAGGAAGCGAACCACAAACCCTTAAGGTTGGCTCCACTCAAGCGGATTATTCGAAATGAAAAATTTGAATACTAATTATTGCATGCAGTTATCCGTATTTTGAAAACTATCTAAAACAGTGGATCCCGGCTGTTGTCTCAATAGTACTGGTCGTAGTAGATACACTTCGAAATTTTAACATTCTCTCATTATCAAATGTAATCTTTCCAATTTGTTTCCGTGTAAAAGTTTTATTGACTTTGTTTTGTAGTTATATAGTTGTAGTTTTTATAAAGTAAAATATAGTATAAGTCGAAAGATTACAAAAATAGTCATCAGAAAAAAAATATCTATCTATTACTATACGATGTGACATACCAACGCGCATTTAGAAATAATCTTTAGTGTAATGGCTTTACATCGATTTTAATATAACGATTCATGTATTTATGACAAACGACTGTATTTATTACATTAAGTAACATATATCATATATGTTACTGTATAAATATAAATAATATATATAAATGTTTTGTTAATGGGTCAGGGCGTACTTAGTCTTTTAGCCTGTCCGGTAAATAGACTTAAGTATACGGGTAAACGACCCCGGCCCCCCGAGCTACTCTCTTCCTACTTCTTCCGAGATAGTAGTATCCTATATCCTATAGTCCTTTTCCCAAATTCCATATTCCTTGCTCAGTACACCTTTCCTGCCTCATCCTCTTTCCTTTCCTCTCCATTAAGCCGTGGGAACGCAATGAGGAACTTTTGAGCCTTATAAAATGGCGGCGTCGTAGTTCGCCATCCGACACGTCTCATTACCCGCGGAGGCGAAATGTGGGATGCACATAACCACTTTGCTACATTAAATGATTGTAGCAGGTGGAAAGAAGTGGCCTCTGCCTACCCAATGGGAAAGAGGCGTGTCTGTATGTATGTTTGCAGTATGTACTATGGCCTCTGCCTATCCTTAAGGGATATCGGCGTGAGTGTATGTATATATATATATATANTATATATATATATATATATATATATATATATATATATATATATATATATATAGGCTATAAATCATGTAATTTTTTGGCAATCTATATATATGAATAAAATCATATCATTCTTTGGCAATAAGAGGTATGAATCTATAAATTGATATATGTAGCCAAATATAGGTTCTATGGCCAAATATAAGTTATAAATAATAATAATCAGGCTTCGACTATGAAACAATCTTGTAATACTTTTTTTACAATCAGGCATGTTATTCTGGTAGCAATGTCGTACGACATCCACACATCATCGAGATGTTTTCGACCCAATATGATAATGGAGGCGAGCAAGTCAGCCCTTTTCTGGTATGAATGTGGATTTGTTACAGTATTTTTGTCACCTTTATTGATAGTAAGTGAGAGCCAAGGACTAAACCCAGAAACTTAAAAATACAAAGCTACAGCTTGATTGACCGATTCGCTATCATCCACTTCGCTATCATGCTTTCATGCAATTTTATTCATCAATATAAATTCAAATGTTTGCAGCTTTTCATTTCATTTTCAAGAATAATTATAATAAATATAATACGAGACTAAAATTTATTTGAAAACTTCTTCATTTCATATCAGTTTTGTAGTGTCTCAGTCTTTATTATTTTATTTAAATCCCTATGATGTTAAATCCAAACTTCAGGCACTTAAGTCATTATAAATAAAACTTTAATGATTTCAGGAGATCAAGTTTTTTTCTATGTTGTGTGATGGGTAGTTTGAATTTTCATCGTAAAACGGATAATTTCAAGTTGATAGTTTGGAAAAAAATCTGTCTATAAATCGATTTTTTAAGTTGAAGAAAATTTGATTTTTATAATATCTATTTTATATATTTACTAGCTTTTTACCTGTGGCTCCGCCTGCGTGGATGTTGGTTTTTCGCCAGATGAGAAATCCTGAAACAATCATAGATTTATATAAAGTCATTAAACCACTTTAACTTAACCTCTCGTACCTTAACGGCGGCTACTAAAACAGAATTTCAGCTGTATCTTCAATTCTACTTGACCGATTTTGTTGAAACGTGCCGCAGTAATTAAGTCTGAATAGTATCTTTAAAACTGTAATTGGTTGACCAAAATCTACAGCCTGGTTTTTGCGCGAAGCTCGAACAAATAAAGAAACAAACAGATATCTACGGATTCAGTTCCAGAAGCCCTTAATTAGTCCATTT
Organism: Thaumetopoea pityocampa; assembly: GCA_017165845.1. Classification (NCBI taxonomy): domain Eukaryota; kingdom Metazoa; phylum Arthropoda; class Insecta; order Lepidoptera; family Notodontidae; genus Thaumetopoea; species Thaumetopoea pityocampa. Next base: position 34,726 of record WUAW01012081.1, on the reverse strand, counting down.
GAATCTTTGCTTTACAAAATTTAACAATTAATATTTTTATAATACTAGTATTAGAAGTATTACATTACTTAAAATTTTTTATTTAATCGAAACGTATCACATAAAAAATTACCATTAATTATGGTAATTTTTTATGTGATACGTTTCGATTAAATAATAAATTTTAAGTAATGTAATACTTCTAATACTAGTATTATAAAAATATTAATTCACTCCAATAAACCGCTGTGGTTTGCCTAGACGCTGCATATTTGCAGTTATATAAACTAACTAGCTTTTGGCCGCGGCTCGACACAATTATATAAAAACATCTAAAAAAAAATTAATCGACACAATTATATAATTCTCGATATATATAAAAATCTAAGAACCACTTTTACTTGACCTCTCGTACCTTAAAGGCGGTTACTTAAAGAGGTATCAAGCTGTATCTTTAATTCTAACCGACCGATTTTGATGAAATATGCCGGAGTGTTTAAGTCGGAATAATACCTTTAAAACTGTGTGGTTTAATCAAAATCTACCAGTTAGTTTTTGCGTGAAGCCCGAACAAACAAACATCGACGGATTTGGTTTCAGAAGCCTTAAATTAGGCGATCTGAGTAGTTAGTTTTTAAATATGTTTGATTTTTGAAAATTTGATATTCAACAATTTTGTAATAGTATACATAAATACAGGCTGTTTTATTTTCGTGTGACGAATGGAGAATAAAATATTTGAAAATATAATTTTATAAAAGTGAATTATATTTTTTATACATCATCATCAATCATCGCGTTCAACTCGTCGATCCCTGGTCGTGTCGCTCGGACATCGAGCAGATGTGTGTTTAGATATATGTATATAATGTCAAGGTAGCGGAGGCCTCTTACACCATATAATAATATGGCCTTGTATTCGTACTCAAAATATAAGATTTGGCATATACAGCCATACCATATTACTATTACCGCTTTCACTACAAATAATATACACTCACGCTGGTATCCCATAAGGGTAGGCAGAAACCACAGTTGTCACATACTACGATCTTGACACACCTCTTTAGCCTCATCCACATCCATACATCTTTTTATATACTTTCTTCGGTTAAGGAGTTGAAACAAGGTGTAGATTTGATCCAGGTAAGTTTTTCCTGGGCGCCCTCTTCCGACACTTCCAATCACATTTGCCCGGTATATTCGTTTCGTCAATCGAATCTCACTCATACTTTCTAAATGACCAAACCATTGGAGCATTCCTTTCTCGATCCTTGTCACCATATCATACCTCAACTTACACCGATCCCTTATCACGCTATTCCTCAATCGATCACTCAGGGTGTCACCACAGATATTCCGCAGGGAACGTATTTTCACCGCATACACGCGACTTTCGTTCTTCTTTCCATACCCACGGTTCACTGCCGTACATATGTGTAGGTACCAATACACCACTGTGAAATTGAAATAATTTGATGTAAATTTTGAATAAATCGTCGCGGTGCAACCAATTCTTCTGTCTGGTCAAACGAGTACAATTGTATGACTAATTGAAGATCGACGGCAAGAAATAAATAAAAAATATAAGGTTCCATTAGAAAATGTGACTAGCGTAAGCTATATGCGTTGGTTGCTATAAAAGTTCGATCAGATCGGACATCCTTTTTTAAGCAGTTTTGTAATATGAATTAGTTGTATCATTTTATAGACTTAACTATTCTACCCGGTCTCACTTTGTGATAAAGCATCATTATTTGATGACCGATTGGCTCACTTGATAGTAACTCTGGTTTTTCTTGGATCCGAAGACTGCTAAGGGAAAATTGTGTGAAGAGCATGAATGTTCGTTAAGCTGTAATAATATTACTTAAGTATGTATCTTTTATCTATTTATACTCGTACATGATTGTATATATTTGTCCGATGCATAAGATACAAATTCTAGTTTAAGGCTAAACCAATGTGTATGAAAATGTGCAAAATATAATTCTTATAATAATACATAATATAATTTTTTCAGGAGAGCTATTTAACTAACGTTTGAAAAATGACCATATACTGAATAGTTTTTAATAAAAATAATCTATAATATGGCAACAAACATACACAAACAATCATTTGCAACTATATATTCAATAAATAATTTGATGGCAACTTATTACACTTTAAATTGCTTTAATCACAAGTTTTTTTTTATATACAAAATTATGAAATGGCCGAAGAACTAATTTCCAGGCCATAAAAAAATTGTTTTCTTTAAAATTTACCGGGAGTTTTGGCGGCAACCCAAGTGAAGCATCGCTTGAAGTTTTATTTTAATGTTTTATATTAGTTTATTGTTATGTTTGATATGTAAAATTGGTGTTGTTTTGAGTATTAATCGTCAGTAATCGTGAATAATATTGAAAAAAAATTAAGAATTAATTCACGGATTTTAATTTTATATGAATATCGTGTGGTACACTTCTCGACTGCGAGCGGCACTGAATTCCAAAGAAGGACAATTGAACCAGAAAAGACGTGTGGATAAAACCAGATCTATGGGAGGGACACCGAAGAATAAGATTGTTTGTAGAACGTAAGTTCCTATCGTGGATAGAATATAGCCTAGTCAACGTAGTCATCAGATTGACATCAAAACTTCAAAGACGCAATAAAAAATACTTATAAAATTTATCGACGTTATTAGCACATCTGTCTTCTAGGCCATCAATATTATCGACGGTTGAAAGGTAATAGGGTATAAGCGCAAAAAAAAACAAGTTTAAAGTTTGAAACCGCAGAACAATGGACATAACTTTTTTATTTATTGTCATATCATGAAAATGGAAACAGCTCTAGAATCAAGAAAAATAAAAATATTAATTGGCAAAGTATTTATTTATTTTACTGTTTTTTATTAGTGATTCGACGTTGTTTTCATACCGCTTAGATCAACTGATCTTGATTAAATCAATCAATTGATTGAATTTTTTGCTTGGGCATAAGTGACAAAAAAGTCATTGTAGAGCCTTGGGAAAAAAGCAGACAATTTTATATAGGATGGCATTAATAATTAATTTACGACCAAAATGTCGCCTATTACCTTTCAACCGTCGATAATGGAATACATTACTTCGGTACAAAAACCTTTGTTACACAGAGCATGAATTCAATGTTTATGCCATCGCTTCAAGACAGAAGTAAGTCAATTTGTGCCAATAAAAATTTGTCACAAGTCCCGTTGGTAGCGTGCTCGACTTTATTGTTCGCTGGCACACCATTGATTAATGATCAGCGCTGGGCTCGTTTGATAATGCGACATACTAACTTAGCGATCGCAAAAACTTAACGGTTAAATATACGTAAACAAATTGCTTTTAAAGTGAATTCATTCTGATTTTGTCATTATCATGGACATTTACTCAATCATTACTCATGGACTATTTTATAAGCTTTATTATATTTTATCTCCAGTATATAATCGTTCCCACTTCAGGGGTATAAACCTCCCCTAATCAGGAGTGGGATTAGGCTCTAGTCTACCACGCTGGCCTATTAAGGATTGGTAGAGTTCAGACACCCATGCGCATATACAGGTTTCCTCACGAAGTTTTCCTTCTCCGTTAAGTACATTGGTATCTAGGTACAATGCAGACCGTACATGAATTAGAAATAACTCAATGGTGCGGGACGGGGATTAAACCTACAACCTTTCGATCGCAAGCCGAGTCTGGCATCACTAGACCATCAGTGTACTTCGTTTTATAGTTAATTTTATTTATTTATTTACACTTCATACACTAGGCAGAGACCACTTCCTTCCACCTGCTACAATCGTTGAATGTAGCAGAGTGGCTATCGGGTGGCGAACCACGACGCCGCCATTTTATAAGGTTAAAAATGTTAAAGTTCCTCTTTGCGTTCCCGCGGCTTAATGGAGAGGAAAGTAAAAAGGATGAGGTAGGAAAGGTGTATTGAGCAAGGAATATGGAATTTTGGAATAGGATTATAGGATATAGGATACTACTATCTCGGAAGGAGTAGGAAGAGACAGTAGTAGCTCGGGAGGTCGGGGTTGCTTATCCGTATACTTAAGTCTATTTGTCGGACAGGCTAAAAGACTAAGTACTCCCTGACCTGAAAGTGGTCTCTGCCTACCCTAATGGGAGAGAGGCGTGACTGTATGTATGTATGTAGTATATACTATGGTTTCTGCCTACGCTTATGGGATATCGGTGTGAGTGTATGTATGTTCATACACTAATGACATATGGTCGGACTTAAGCACTCTCTACCAGTCTGCCTTTAGATGACGCTGACATTACATAAGATAGATGAAGTATCTTATGTAAAAGAAAGGAGTATGAAACTCGTGTTTATATAAAGCTTAAATGATACACTAGATAGATACATAGATATTATATACAAATACATAAATTTAGGATGCAGAATAGACTAAAAAATAAAAGTAAAATATATTAAATGCATAATTATAACAAATTCAGATTTACTGGGCAAATTCTGCTATTTCATACTGAAGAAATTCAACTTTACAGGAATGTATGAATATGTAGACCACATTGTAAACATCAATATACTCAACGCAGAAGGAAAACTTCGTGAGGAAGCCTGCGTGCCCGTATACATGTGTAAACTTTACTAACCCGCATTGGGCCAGTGGGGTAGACTGCGGCCTAATCCCCTTTCTGATTAGGCCCCATGTAATGGGGACGGACATAGACTGGGGATGGATGACGACGAATGTTTAAAACATAATCTTTATGTTATCATAATGAATATAGTGATTAAAAATATATCTGCAATAATATATTAACATTTTGTGGCGACCTATATTATAACTGGTGGCATGTCTCGCCTATATTACGTATTACGCACAATCAAAAAATGCACAATCTAGACTCAATATAGGTTATATTCCAATCATATCTATAGTATATATAGTACGAGGCCATTAATTAAGAAACAATGGAAAATGTACTACGGATCCTGTTCAAGTTTATCAGCCGTACATTTATGAATATACATATACCTCAAAGGTATATTTATATTATAAATATTTTCAATAATTAAATGTTAATATTATAAAAAATAAATCAAGTATTTGCATGAATGGAAAATATAAAGCTTAATTATTAAGAACACAATGAGATTAAATAAAACTGTCAAACTAGGTGGGAGATATCATTAAATTGGACAAAATCGGAAATCAATATATCTCTGGAACATTTAATGTGGCTGAAATATGTGAAAAAATGCAAAAAAAATGTCTGGACTAATTCGGACATGCTACCCATCGAAATCAAGACTATATGAGTAAAAAGTAATACCTATTTTCAAAGGTAACTGAAGCAGAAGCCCCACACCAACCATTTGGACGTGAACCATCTACAAAGATCTGCTGACGGTTGACTTAATGGCGGCCAAGACTGGCAGAAACCTATAAAGAGGGCTGACTTTAAATAGGTAAAAGAAGATTGAAGAAGTTATATGACTTACCAGAGTCACCGACTTTCAGCCAACACACAACGAGTTCAATTGTCAGTTTCATTGTTTAGGTTTGTGGTTAGCTACACATAGTACCGCGCATTTTCAACAGATGGCGCAATTCTTAAGAGACGACATTATCATAGAAGTCTGAATCATAGTGAAGAAATTTGGTAGCGATTTAGCGTATATACGCTTTTTCTTTGTATTATAAATTTGTAGTATAAATTTCTTTGTATATACAATGTCCCAACATCAATCATCGGGGCGGTGGCAGGTCCCGCAAAACATAACACCTGTCTGGTCTGAAGATTTTCCTTTCCAATACTGCTACTCCTGCCATACTTCGACCTATATGTTCCAGTGGTCCAAAATATACGAGCATTAATTTCTCGCTTTGCGTTCTTGCATAGAGTAAACTGTACTGTAAGACCAGTATATAAAGCACAGATTACTTTATGTGTGGACGCTGAGCGTGGGATGCATCGAATCCAGAGATATTTCGGGACGGGTAAGTATGTGTGGCATAGCCTGTTATAAAGCTGAGATGTCAGTGGGCGGGGCGCGTTGCTCGCAGGACCGACTTATTTTAAGGCCATATTACGTTAATATTATTATTAGTGTAACTCGATCTCTTCTCGTGGATGCTGTAAGAACCAAGTAAGCAAGATGCAGCAGAATAAAGGTCAGCAGCATTGCCCTGTTATTCAATGTAAATCAATTGCCATCTCCAAGGCACCTCCCAAGCGTGTAGATTATGGCAAATCCAAGAAGGAAGCCTTTGTCCAGCAGTGGATGATCCACGGGCTTGTGATGAAGATGAATATGCTGGAATGGCGACCCTGAACTGGTAAGCGTGGTGTACTACGACGTCCGACTAGGTGGACCGATGACGTAATTAAGGTCGCATGTAATTGGTAGACTCAGGTAACTTACAGGTACTCGGTGTAGCAAGTATTGAATGAAAATAACTATTTAGAACAGATATACTATTTAGATCTGTCTACAGCCTTAGTTCCCAAAGTGATCCAGGCGGACCCCCAGGGGTCCATGGGAGACTCGACGGGTGTCTACGTTGACGTACGCAAATTTCCATAGTTAGATTTAATCTTCACATTTATTTGTCGAGTTTTGGGAATATGGCAGAAATGTAGCTGTAAGGGGTCCACCGGAAACACCTATTAATTTTGAAAGTGGTCTATGAGAAAAAAAATGTCTGGTAACCTCTGCTCTTCAGTATATGGTTCTCTAAGAGGCGAGAAAATAAATAGATTTCTAAAGGGTCGCCAACGCGCATGTGATATTCTTGATGTTGCAGGCGTTGGTGACCGCTTACCATCAGGAAGACCGTAAGCCTCTTTGCCAACATCGTGGTATAAAAAAAGACTACCCCCAATTCCTTGGGTAGACCACTTGCTTAATTAATATCAAATTTCTGCAAAATAATGAACTTCAAATGTGTTTTTGACAGCTGGCATGGACCATAGTTGTAATATGGGGTCATAGTAGACCCCTGGGGGTCGATATAGACCAGTTTGAGTATCAGTGATTTAGATAATGTTTTATTTTTCAAGTTCATCAAGACAGCTATCATTTGAGGTATTATTGAGGTCTCATTATGGTGAAAGAAAAAATACATAAACTCACGCCGACATCCCATAAGGTTAGGCAAAGACCATAGTACATACTACATACATATATACAGTCACGCCCCTTTCCCATTGGGGTAAGCAGAGACCACTTCCTTCCACCTGCTACGATCGTTTGATGTAGCAAAGTGGCTATGCGCAGCCCACATTTCGCCTCCGCGGGCAATGAGACGTGTAAAAGAAAAAATACTGCAAGATTTTTTTTCCTGACGCCATCTCTTATTATCTGCTATTATGTTAACAACGTTATTTAGTGACATCTATTGATGAGTAACAAATATATATTAGCTACTCACCAACAGATGCATCTTTATCTTTTTTCTGCGGGAAGTTATTACTATCACATGGAAAACTCGAAAGGTGCCGAGCGAATTTCGGCCGTTTAGATACTGATAGATATATAACACAGACATTCTTTGTACGAGTATTCTTGTTGATCTTACTGATTACTCTGTAAGTTCATCTCATTGCTAATCAAAAATAACTCTTATAGGATTTAAAGTACATTCGCACAAATATCCTAAACACAACTTGTTTCAAACAGGTCAAGTTCGTAGCACCCTTCAACGAAGAAAGTGTATGAAAAAATGTATGAATGTGGATGAGGCGCGAGAGGTGTGTCAGGATCGATGATGATGTATTGTATGCTTATTTACTAAATATCTATGATACAATATAAAAAAATACTTTTGTACGAGTTTTTCGATGTGAACTTCACTTTCTAGTAGAAATTAAAAAGGAATTAGCTGATTGAGAACAACTGATGGAAAATCCTTATGTCGCTCCAATATTCGTCGCTTGATTCGCGTGACGTAAGAAACCCGCCCACGTAGACTAAAGCCTACCGTAAGTAGAAGTTATGAGGCTGCGTAATCCGTAGATAAGCGATTAATATATACCCAATGAGTGTGTATATGCCCTGTAAGACTGTCTATACTACCTATTATAAGAATGTTAAATAGTAAAATTTTATATTTCAAAAATGTTAAAAAAAACACATACATACACTCACGCCAATATCCCATAAGGGTAGGCAGAGACCACAGTATATACTACATACATACAGCTACGCCTCTTTCCCATTGGGGTAAGCAGAGACCACTTCCTTCCACCTGTTAAGATCGTCCAATATAGAAAACTGAATATCCGCAGCCTACAGTTCGTCCCGGTGGGCAACGAGACGTGTCGGGTGGCGAACCACGACGCCGCCATTTTATGAGGTGCAAAAGTGATTCAGAATTTCCTCAATGCGTACCCACGGCTTGGTGGAGAGGAAAGGAAAAAGGATGAGATAGGAAAGGTGTACGGAACAAGGAATATGGAATTTAGGAAAAGAACTATAGGGTATAGGGTACTACTATCTCGGAAGGAGTAAGAAGAGACAGTAGTAGCTCGGGGGGCCGGGGTCGCTTACCCGTATACTTTTGTCTATTTGCCGGACAGGCTAAAAGACTAAGTACTCCCTGACCATACCCAGATCGACTAATTAACGACTTCTGAAACCAAATCTGTCAATTTTTGTTTGTTCGAACTTCACGCAAGAACCAGCGTGTAAATTTTGGTCAAACCATTACTGTCTTAAAGGTAATATTCCAGCTTAAATACTGTGGCATGTTTCATCAAAATCGGTACAGTGGAACTGAAGATACAGCTTGATTCCTGTTTTAGTAGCCACGGTTAAGGTACGAGAGCTCAAGTAAGAGTGCTTCTAAGGCTTTTTATATAAATCTATGATTGTTTCGGGATTTCCCATGTGGCTGAAAACAGATACTCACGTGGACGGAGCCGCGAACAAAAGCTAGTATTAAATAAATAATATTGTGCATTTAAGAATATAACAAAAGTGAAAATAAATTTTTATGCCAATATTATACAGGCACGTTATCTTTATCGTCAGCCCTTGGAAGTCCACTGCTGGGCATACCTGTCCTCCTCCTTAAAAAGGAGGGATTTATTTACTAATCTATATATTATTTACTACTTTAAATATATTTATACATATATAATAACAAATTATATTAAAAT
>WUAW01012066.1:15539-29297 GCA_017165845.1 Thaumetopoea pityocampa | reverse complement strand
AACAGCATTCAAATCGGTTTAGCCGTTTCTGAGATTAGGGTGCACAAACGCACAGACAAATAGAAAAACCGAGACAAAATTTCTAAAAACTATATTTTTGGTTCCGGTATGGTACAATCTGTATGGTTGGTTTTTTGAAAAAATATTCATTGTACAGACACGGCTCGTTTACGATTTTATTATATGTATAGAAGAAGATATGTATATATAATAACTCCATTGCTGGTGGCGGTATATTAATACCGTCACACTATCTCTTCCTGTGGGTGCTGGGAGAACCAGCTGAGGCACGCACCAGGGTAACGATCAGCAGCGTTGTCCTGTTATTCAAACAAAATCTACTGTCACGTCTAAGACGTCTGCTCAGCTTGGAAATTATGGCGAATCTCTTTTTTTAAGGAGGAAGTCATGTCCAGCAGTGGACTTCCAAGGGGTGTAATGATAATGAATGACTATCATAAAATATAGATATCAATAAGTCGTCGTTACACTTCCCACGGGCGCTTGTTCAACAAAATGGCGACATATAACAAAATGGTGGAGCGTCTCTGTTCACACGGCAGCGGATATTTAGTAAGTGTATTGTCTTCAGTTGCGGCATTAAAAACAGCGATCTGTAGCCCATTGGGCGACCTGAGAACGCATCAGATGGTAATCAAGTTTAATTTCTTGGACTAATTGAACTTTGTAGGCCTTCAAACCGAGGTCTTTGTGCAAAATTCTCCTCAGAGAAGTGCCAGGAATGTTCAGTTACAGAGAACGATGGCGAGTTGATGTTGACGAATGTCCACGCACATTCTGAGTGAGAACATCAGCTGAGCGCACTGGACGAGAACGTAAACGTTTCATTTTATCCACTAACGATCCAATTTCGCGAACTCGCTTCACAAACTGATCCACAAATTGGGCTGAAAACAATTCTCTTCTATCGAATTTGTTTCATAGTAAGTTTTCAACACTTCCCAACTTTGTTCAAGTGTAAAGCGTCCCATTTCGTAAACGTCAAAGATAAAACTAAATGTATGTCAACTCATGAATGTCATTATACCTTTCAAAATCAAAATAGCCGGTAGTTCAAGATGGCGCACCCTTTACATGTAACGTCTTTACCGTGTGTCGCCGGCATGCTAATTTCGTCACTACACATCTTCCCGTGGAAGCCGTAAGACCTAGCTAAGGGTAAGGACCAGGGTAATGAACCGCTACGTTATCTTGTTATTCGATCAAAATCTACTGCGGTCTTCAAGACGCCTGTCAATGTTGGAGATTATCCCTCAAATCCCTCCTTTTAATTTTAAGGAGGAGGCGAATGTCCAGCTGTGGACTACCACAGGGTGATGATGATGACTAACTACTGTTTAATAGCGAAGTTTTTCTTGTACGCCATAAATAATATATAATAATCTATTGACTATTATAAAATTGTTAAATGTCAGATTTTCAAAAATCAAAGATATTTAAAAACAAACTACTCAGATCGACTAATTCAGGGCTTCTGAAACCAAATCTGTCGATGTTTGTTTGTTTGTTCGGGCTCCACACAAAAACCAGCGAGTAGATTTTGGTTAAACTATTACAGTCTTAAAGGTACTATTCCGACTCAAATACTGCGGCATGTTTCATCAAAATCGGTCCAGTAGAATAGAAGATACAGCTTAATCCCAGGCGCCGTTAAAGTACGAGATCAAATAAAGATGGTTCTTAGGCTTTTTATATAAACTTATGATTGTGTCTGGATCTCCCATGTAGCGGAAAACCGACATTCACGCGGGTGGAGCCGCGGGCAAAAGCTAGTAACATATAATATTGTGGACACTTTTGTTCACACATTATTCTAACTCCAAATTAGGATACCCCGTATTTTGGGTACCAAACAACTAAATGCGAATATATACATATATAGATAAACATCCATGACTTGGGTACAAACGTTCATGCTCATCAAACAGTTTGTCCCTATTAGGATTCGAACCCGCGACCATTTAGCACAGAAAGCAGGGTTACTGCCACTGAACCAATAAGTCGAACAAAATCTTCATCGTCCCTACTACAGGGGCACGGACCTCCCTGATCAGGGGGGGGGGGGGATTAGGCGGTAGTCTACCATTTTGGTCTGATGCGGATTGGTAACGTCACACACCCAAACAGACATGCAAGTTTCCTCACCGAAGTTTCCCTTCTCCGTCATTATACATTGGTGTCAACAAGGTATACCGTAGATGAATTAGAAATAACTCAGTGGTACAGGACCGGGATCGAATCTACCACATTTGGATCGCAAGCCATATCTGGCACCATCACACCAGCACATAGCATGTTCGCATATAGGTACATTACCTATATGCGAACATATGCAATGCAAAAAAGTGCATCTAGAAGAATTGTATCAAAACTAAATCACAAATTAACATTGCTGTGCAGCCATCCGTTGAAAGTGGATGTTCCCGCCGAGGTAACGTGACTACGCAGCGATACTCGGGTAACCATAAGGCACCGTATCACCGAGACACCTCTGAATTAATTTAACTTTTGATTTCCTCTGAATCCCGGTAATAAATTTCGCTTTTAATTTTATCTCATCACCGCTTCGCACTGAATAACATTCAGGTTGATATGTTTCGTAACTCGCTTAATAATTCATCATATATTATATATTCTTGACGACTGATTGGCACAGTGGGCAGTGACCCTGCTTTCTGTGCCAATGAGTCCCGGGTTCGAATCCTGGTAGGGTCAAACATTTGTGTGATGAGCACAAATGCTTGTTCCGAGTCATGGATGTATTTATCTATTTATGTATAGTATTTATATATATAAGTATGTATATCGTAGTACCCAAGACACAGGGAATCCTAATTTGGGACTAGATAAATGTGTGTGAAAAAGTGTCCAGAATATTATTATTATTCTAAAGTTCGACCGTTGAGAGAATGCGTTCCTGACAGTTCCTGATCTCATATTAAATGTCACTTTGAAGTGTCAATTAATGATAAAAGTATTTTGATAATATACCACATATTGACTAATATACCACAAAATTAAATAAAGTAATCTTTTATTATTATGTCTACTTAAACGTATTATTAGATTTTAGCTTAATATTGAATAAATAAATACAGTATTATTTGACAGATGTCAGAAACGCATTCTCTCAACGGCCGAACAATAATTTGAAATAGGAAATTAATAAATATAACCAAAAATAAAAAGTCAGGAAGTATTTGGTCTTTTAGTCTGTACAACAAATAGACTTAAGTATAAGGGTAAGCCACCCTCTCTTTACTTATTCTGAAGTATCCTAGTCTTTTTCCCAAATTCTATATAATTTGTTCAATACACTTTCCTACCTCACTCTTTTTCGTTTTCTTTTCTCGTGGGTCCGCAACGAGGGACTTTAGTACTTCTGAACCTTATTAAATGGTGCAGTCGCGGTTCGCCATCAGACACGACTCGTTTCCCGCGGGGGCGAAAAGTGGGCTACGGATAGCCATCTTGTTCGTAGCAAGTGGAAAGAAGTGGTCTCTGCCTACCCCAATTCTTGGATAGTATAGTGATCAGTATACCCGCCTGTAACGCGGGAGACCGGGGTTCGATTCCCCGCCAGAGAGCCAGGGAAAAGGGCGTGAGTGTATGTATGTATGTATAACCAAAAATTTAGCAATTTGACTGCTAACTTTGTAATTAATCAAAGGGATAAATATATTCCAACTTATCATCTTAATTAATCGACGAAAGTGTATGAGAAGATGTATGGATGTGGATGAGGCGAGAGAGGTGTGTCAGGATCATAGTATGTGGCAAACTGTGGTCTCTGCCTACCCTTATGGGATGCCGGCGTGAGCGTATGTATGTATGTTATCATCTTCAGCCCGCGGATATACACTGCTGGGCATGGGCCTCCTCCTTAAAAAGGTGGGACTTTCCACAGTCTCCATGTTTGCTCGAAAATCACAGTAGATAATATTTTGATTGAATAAAAAGATAATGCTGCTGCCCATTATCCTGGTGACATCCTATAGTGACGAATCCCTTATCTTCGCTGTGAATGATATACGTCAATAACACAGGCATAGGAATTGTATAAATATTCAAAGGGCGAATATCAACAGTTGATCCCTTCTCATTCTGGTCGACCTTAAATGGCTATAAAGGATGAAAACATTTACAGAATCAAAAAATAGGCGCTCAAACATTGTCATATGCGTCCAAAGTTCGTTCAAGAGGACAACATATTTTTAAGTCTGTTTAGAACCTTAGTTCCAAAAACGGTCCAGGTGAACACCCAGGGGTCCACAGGAGACTGGACGGGGGATCTATGTTGGCGTATGCAAATTTCCATAGTTAAATCTAATTTTCACATTTTTTGTCTAGTTTTGGTAATATGGTAGAAATGTAGCTGCAGGAGGTCAACCAGAACCAGCTAAATTTTGAAAGTGGTCTATCAGAAAAAAGTCTGGGAATCTCTGGTTTAGAACAACAGAGTGTGTCTTCGCACAACTGGTTCAGCAGGAACTCAATATAGTCAAATAAAATCGAAAGCAGATTACTGGAAAGAATTTTACAAGCTTCCTCAGGCCTGGCCAACACATAACTGGCCATGATACATAGATTTACAAATATGGCATGCAAACAATTGTTTCTGGCATTATACTTCGAAATTGATAGGAAACCCAAAATATCTCCATAAATGTGCTCAAAAATCAAGGATATACTGATAATTTTCTTTGATTACATAGGTATAGTTTACACAGAGACAAACAATGAAAGAAGAATATTATTTAGGCATTATCAGGTGTTTGTATGAGAGTATACATAAAAAATCCTAGATTTGTTGAATGACAATTCATGACTTGCACCATAATAATGCACCATTTCACAAAGCAAATTACATAAAAGTTATAGGGAAAAATTCAAATTGTTTTTTTTTTTAATTGTGGTCCAATGTGATAATTTTCACTTCCAAACATACAAGTTTCATNGAGAGTATACATAAAAAATCCTAGATTTGTTGAATGACAATTCATGACTTGCACCATAATAATGCACCATTCCACAAAGCAAATTACATAAAAGTTATAGGGAAAAATTCAAATTGTTTTTTTTTTTAATTGTGGTCCAATGTGATAATTTTCACTTCCAAACATACAAGTTTCACTGGCAGTCATAAACAAATGAAACAAAAGTGTTTCTGAGCATGATCATCAAATTAAGTGTGAGGCAATGTGTTAAGCTAAAATTATCACTTCAAAAAAAGCTTTTGAGTTCATTAAAACTATAAAAGAGAATTTGCTGAAGGAGCTAAAGGACATACTTAATGAACCTCTAAAAAAATCTATGGAGAACTGACTGAAGTGCTATAGTTACATTGCAGGCAATGGGGTGAGGCCAACTTTGAAGGCAATAAATTTTGTTGAATTGTTTTATTTCAATTTTCCAGATACTACACTGAATGCATATAGTGATTTGTTCCTGTGAAAATGTAGAAGTAAATAGTGTAATTTTTATGATGATCAGTTGTAAAAATGTTGATGCAGCACTGTCTAGTGGTGTCTTAAAATGGATAGCATAAAAACATCCACGAATCCATAAGAAACAAAAGTGCTATGTTTCAAGGTGATGGGTGGAACGGTATTGGAATATATAAACTCATATGTATAAATCAACATCATTATTGTATATAGATTTTATAAATAAATATAATGCTGATGCCACTTCTATTGACTGGATCATATAGGGAAAATAATTGAAGGACAAATTCCCAAAATAATAGTTATAATTTATAATTCATTAATCTGGAACTTTGCAATTTTCCTCAATATTATTCTATATTAATAAATGCTTTATTAGTGGGGAATTTGTGAAACAAATGGCATTAGCAATGAGGATAAAACATATGGATACATTACAAAGACTTGTATTTCTGTAAATTTCTATGTAGATAGAGAAGCTATAGATATAGACTTTGGATAATATTTTCTCCCTGTCACAGAGAAAAAACAAATACTGATATCATATGAAAGAGACAAGGACAAAACTATATCCAATGTGATCAGAGATTTGTCCTTGTTAATGGTGCATGCTGAGCATAAAGACTAAAATAATATTTGTCATTTGCTACAAGTAAACAATTTCTATTCTATTTCAATAACTCAAACATGAGTTAAGTTCACATTAGAACATCATGTTTAAAAGTCAGATATGTATTAAATATATTTACATATATCACATACGGTGCTGAGAAGTTCAATTAAAAGAGTTTTGTCATACTAATTTAAGACAACTGTCCATGGTCCAGAATGTATGATATATATGAAGAATATGAAGATATGGACTTAATACATGATATATCAATATCTGCTATTAGAAAAATTCTATTAGCCACAACTCACAAAAACTCATAATTTTGTTTCTTTTGTCAAACACAGTTGTTTATTGTTAATAATAAAATTACTATCATTCTCATAGAACATAATCAGAGCTTGCAGCTGCTTTAAAATAAGTAATGTGGCACTTGGACATCTTTTTTGGTCTTATTATGGTGTACTCATTGTTAAAAAATCAAATAAATACATATAAACTTATGTGAAATAAAAAAAATAACAAATAATTCAAATTTAAATAGATACAACCCCTAAAAGTGACTGATATTTGAAAAGGTGAATAATTAAACAGCAAAATATCCAGGATAATTATAAAAATTTGATAATAATAAATGTAGACAGTAGTATCTCCTCTGTGTTAGTTTTCAACTATCATACTTTCAAACATTAATTTTTTATCTAATCTACTAAGACTGTCAAACACATTCTTATCACAGAAATTATGTAGTTAGGAGTTATCAGGTCTATAACTGCAAAGTAAACAAATTGCGAAATAATTAAAAATGGCCACAATTTCTTATCTCATTCATGATAATTAACAAAGGTAACCCCTATCCAGCCCGCGACAATCGAGTTATCGTTTGAATACAATCGATAAGTAATGTCAATACAATACAAGGTCGGTTATTGCTAAGACAACTGTAATTAGGTAAAAAGGTCGATGCATGTACATTTATGGTATTATAAAACTCACAATGATATCAGCGGCAATTTATATAATTTTTAATGAGTCACGCGTCCGGTCGTATGAATTGATGTACCGGGCACACAATAGTTACGAATAAAGTTATATACGTTTGTTTGAAGTTTAGATCAATTCAGTTAAAAGTTTCAAACTTCTATTTATGACCAAAAATGTTAGTGAATAGCCAGACAGCCTTTGAACAGTGACAAATAAACATTTTATGGAAAGCAATTAAATTACCTTGTCCAAACATTTCAATTCCTCAGTCGGATAAACTGTTTTCTCACACCTTGCGCAAGTTTTATTCATGGTGAATGTTTCAAACACAAATACACAATAAATATATATTTGCACTGATGTTTAACAAAATAATACAAGTTTTTACGATTAACAATCAAAGTTTTGAATTAACTTTTAGGAAAACACTCAGGAGCACAATTTGTTGCAGCATAGCCGAATGCGCATGCCAAAAAATGACAAATGGCGGCCGTTAGGGTGACCACAAATAATATTATAATTTTGANCAAGTTTTTACGATTAACAATCAAAGTTTTGAATTAACTTTTAGGAAAACACTCAGGAGCACAATTTGTTGTAGCATAGCCGAATGCGCATGCCAAAAAATGACAAATGGCGGCCGTTAGGGTGACCACAAATAATATTATAATTTTGAATATATATATATATACTTTAATGATAAAAAATAAATATCATCTCATCACGTCATTTAATTTAAAGCTATTTATTAAATAAAAGAAAATAAATTATTAACAAAACTATGAACAAAGACATTTCTCCCTTTGTAATACCATCAACGCTTCATTAAAGAGTTGTTTTGACGTTTGTATCATATGTGTCAAATGATTAATATCCTCTAGCTTTTCCTCTTCAATCATTTTCAGTTTATCTTCCATTATTTTCAATTTTTCTTCGGTTAATTCTAATTTAAATTTAAGTTCTTCCTTATCGAGTATTTCGCAACTTTCGGTATGAGAATCGGACTGTGTGCTCTCACTCGGTTTTTCAGCAAGGGCAGCAATCGATGATAATTTCTTTGAAACAGATCCGCCAGCATCCGTTAAAGATGCTTTTGAAATCCTAGAGCCTTTTTTTGAGTCTTTATAAAATTTTAGCTCTTCCTCTAACACCACTATCTTCCTCTCCAAACGTTTTCGTTTTTCTTTTAATTTTCTATGATTAATTTCAAGTTCTTCCCATTTGTGTCTCTCTTCATCTAACCGTCTATTAAGTGTCACCACTAGTTCAGAAAGCTGTTTTATTTCATTATCTGTAGCTGTTTTCATTGGTGTAAAAAATATACTTTGCAATGAACATTCTTCGTATCTCAATAACTGTGCTCTTAATTCTTCAATTTTAGTGGCCTTCTCATTGGTTTGTTTCCGTAAAGCATCAATTTTTGCGTCAGTATTTTTTATTAGTTTCTGATATTCACTGATTTCGAAATTCATTTTGTTCATTTTCGCAGTATTCTCTTTTAGTATTTCTTGATAGTATAGTTCAGAGCTTTTGATTTGGTTCTGTAAACAACGAGAATTTTGTGATAATAATATATCTGTGATAGCATAAAATACCTAGTTACTTACGTACGTACGTAATTCACAAAAGAGCATACAAAATAAATATACTAACTCTTTGCTCATTTATCAACAGATCATCGTGACTGCTCTTCTCAACAAATGTCTGCATCTTTTGTCTGATAGTTGTTGCATCACACTCTAAATTTCGAATTCTGCATCTTGCACCATCTAATTTCTTCTTTAGCTCATGATTTTCCTCTTTTAAAAATTCCATATGTTTCATAGCATGCTCTGTTTCCTTCTTCCGTTTCAATTCTAATTCGCGAATAACCTGAAATTTGTCATATTTTTAATTATATTAGTGTTAAATTATATCAATATAACATTATAATAAGGAATTTAGATAATCGTAGTGTGACTGTGCAGTTATAACTGGGGTTGCAATTTTTCCCAAAAAAATAAACATAATCCTTTTGTTAAAAAATAATTTATAATATTTTTTATTGACACAGCGTCAATCAACGGTTGATTAATAGAGAATACCTTTGACAATAAGTTATTATTGCTTTCATTGAAGTATTTTATATGATGATTAATTATCAAACTTAATATTGCAAGAGACCATTAAAATCTTAACACAGCTAGCTTTTCTTATATAAGTAAATATTTAGTATCGCTAATTACATAGTTCTAGGAGACCATGATATTCTCTTGTGAGAGCTTAACTGAGAAGAAAAATAAAGATTATCACATTTTCGTCACCACAACCGATTTTTTTACCTGACTTTGATCTTTTCTTTTGACATCAAGCAAAATATCTCTATCCTTCTGTTTCCCACTCAATTTCTCTTCTAACTCAGCAACTTTAGCCTGAAGCAAAACTATCTGTTGTGCTCTGCCTTTCCAACCAGCAATATCATTCTGTAACTCTTTGATACTCGTGAATTTATCTCCTAATTCTTGCTGTAATATCTTCGTAGCTACCAAAATATCATTCTTTAATTCTAAATTTCTATTTTTACTTTCATATAGCTTACGGTTCACTACGGCTAACTTGTTGTTTAGTTCTTTTAACTCATCAGGACTAGCATCGACAGGCTCATCTTTACAAATACAAATATCGAGTTTCTCGTGTTCTTTATTTAATATGTCCAATTGCATTATCTTTCTTTCAAGAGTTGCATTTTTAGTTTTATAACTTTCAACTTCGCATACTAAATGTCTGTTTTGTTTGCAGAGTTCGGATATTTTAGAGCTAATTATGCCTGCGGATTTTGAAGATATAGCTGGTCCGGTCCCCGATATAATGTCACGTATCCGTTGGTTAAGATTTGAAATGGTTTTGTTTAGCTCTTTTATGTCTTGATCTTTGGTGAATAAACATTTGCGAAGTTCATTGTTTTCACTCGTCATAATCTGTGAATTTTCAGTAAATAAGTACCTTATTGACGAAACGATTATACCGAGCAAATGTGAGTGGAAGTGTCGAAAGAGGGCGTCCAGAAAAAACTTAAGTTTATCAAATTAACAACTTGCTTCAAAAAGGTCAAGTTCGTAACACCTTTAATCGACGAAAGTGTATAAAAAGATGTATGGATATGGATCAGGCGAAAGAGGTGTGTCAGAATCGTAGTATGTGGCAACCTGTGGCCTCTGCCTACTCTTATGGGATACCATCGTGATGTATGTATGTAAGTACCTTAATTGTATGTACCACCTTTTTTAACCCCGACGCAGAAAGAGGGGTGTTATAAGTTTTACTTGTGTGTTTGTGTATCTGTGTGTCTGTCTGTGGCCTCGTAGCTCCCAAATGAGTGGACCAGTTTTAATAAGGTTCTTTTATTTGATAACTGATATGATCGAGATGGTTCTTAGCTATAATTTATGAAGATCAGCCCAGGAGTTTGGAGACTATCAGCTCATTTTCTATTTCACAAAAGGTTCTTACCAATTTTCACTTGTTTAATTGGTAGAAATTTTGGTGCACTGGTACTTCCAAGATATAGCAACCTTGAGCTGATGATATAACATCAAGTAGTCTACGGGATACCCAACTCCTTAACAAGTTACAACAGATATAGCGTGTTTGAACTCATAAAAATGGTCTCAATGCGTATGTGTTGGATAGATGATGATCATGGGCACTGAGAATGAGCGGATTTCGGCAAGCAAAATTTTCTATTGAGATTTTGTGTTTCGTCCCGAAAAGTATTTACGTGAACGTGAAGACAGAGCGTCGTTCGTAGCATGTCTACTAATAAATAATTAAAAAAATCTGAAATAAAAATTAAATAAAAAATTTAAAAAATCACCGACACAAAAACTTCCAAAAAGTAAACAAAGAATGTGGTTGTTGGCCCTCTAACTTTATTATAAGTATCTAGTATCTTGATCTAAGAGTTATCGCATTGGAGGACGACTAAGTAAATAAAATAAAACTTTTACTAAATGTGAAATACGAATGCGGAATATGAAAACCTAGAAGAGAAAGCCCCAAACAAAAGAGTTTTATGAATTATACCGTGCAACAGTAATAAAAATATTCTTTAGCGGTCCCCCGTTACGATGAATTTTGGATCAAAATACTGGGTACTCATAATAAAATTAAAGGGCTAACAATTACATATTATTGGTTTACTTTTTAGAAGTTTTTTTTTTCGGTTTTTTTTTCATTTTTGATTTAATTTTAAAACTTGTGGAAATGACTGACGCATCGTGTCTCTGTGAAAACACGAATACAACGTGGTGTGGAGTCTACACCTAGTAAAATTACTAGGCGTCCTTCTACGTGTTCTGTATGTCCCATCACGGGGATCGCGAAAGAATCATGATGATTATTGTGATATGTACGGACTGGCAGGTTTTTAGACTACTTCTGACTGGTATTCCAGCAATTATAGCCTGGAGCCTATTGCTTCTAGACTACCTTTATGTAGCTTGCTTGCACATTCGCTCTCATGGACTTCTACGGAGCCTGCAGTTTACGCGCTTCTAAGCTTTTAGGACACTCTTCCACCCGTTCCAGACCAAATGCACCAACAACAAAGTATGCCGTCTCTGAGGATGTGGCCAAATGATAACCTAACGGCTTTATATCTTTGGTACGGTATGAGTAATATCTAAACATTTTCCTTTGGTTCAGTCCTCTATACCAGAGTCATATTATATGAATACTAATCAATGTAGATTAAAATAGACAGTGTCAATTGCAATCTTCACTTTGTTTGTTTAAGGTGGTTATCTCCACCAAAACTCAAACTGTAGGCAGATAGGGACGGTTTCTTTTTATCAGTTATGTTATAGAATACAATTAGCTGATATAAACATTAAATAAAACTTCAGTTGTGTCCTGTACTGCGAAGTACTCAACCCTTAGAGTATGTGTAAGTTATAGAGCGCGCGTATCGCATATGGTTCATTCTGCCAATCGTAAGCAGATGTTATATAGATATTGTAGCGGTGTGGTAGTGATGCGACACGCGTATTTAACGCTTGTGTGTAAATATAATATTAATTTATATAATAAGATAAATACTGAAAGTATTTTGTGAATATTTAGGGTGTTAGCAATGTTCATAAAATGCATATTATTATATTATATTATTATATTTATAAAAAATGTTTATCAATCAGACACAAAAAACAGTATTATTATTAAAAGTAGTTGTTTTAAACAATGTTTTAAGCACTGTTTACATAGTTTAACGGTTTAAAATATGCAAGTTTGTTACTGAGTAGTTAAAAACAGTTTAAACAAGTTTTATACAATATTGAAAATATTAAAAAAATACAGTCTTTAAAGTCTGTTGTTTTAATATTAAAAAAATTAAATATAAAGCAAACGCTAAAATTAAAATAACAAGAACTACCCTAGAACTATAAGGAATTACCTGCGCGTCTCCCCAATTCCCCTTTCACGCCTTAAGTAATTTCTTTAAATCTGTGTTTTCTTATCAAACTACTACACACCTGTAAAAAGATATATCACTCTTTTGTTTTGTCTGCTTCCGTGAATCGTTTTTACAACTCGTCACTGTGCAATTCACCATTTTAATATAAATTCCAAATAAACGCTCGCGGCAGAAATACTCAGCGTACGTATCTATTTGTGACTAAATGAACGAACCGTGCAGTTTCGGGAGTGTTGGTTGAAACGCATGCCTATGGATCATATTTGTTTAAGCGCACTTTATAGCTTATATAAACTCTATGACTCATCTCATTGAAGCATTGGATTTGTTTAAATAATTCGTCTCAATATAATATATTCAATATATTCATAAATGTACGATGAATTTAGATTATGCTATTTTTTATAGAGAATTTCGTTAGTCATTTCTATTAGTTTGAAAACTAGTGATTGAAAAGTTCTTGTGAACATGTTTGGACGATACTTATATAAAGACATACTTGATAGATACGTGCAAAGTCCTGACGGCCAGTGTGCATACAAACTATTAAGTTCACCTTTGCTTAAACAAAGCAAATTGCTGCACAAACTTGAAACTACTAAGTTCAAGTTTTCAGTGGATACCTTCTCACTTTTGTAAATGAAAAGGTCTCTTTTATATATAAGGGATATTATCCACTTAGTGTTACTAATGTTACATAAAAATATATCAACGATACAAGCATAGGAATGTACCTTCAGTTGTTCAATCAAGTGTGCATTTAATTCTGGAGGATATAATAAATCATCAGAATCTGGTTTGTCGAGCGCAGCAAGCATTTTTAACTTCATTTCATCCGTTTCTTCAATTTTACCAGCTAACTCACTCAGTTTTTCATCTTTCACGTTTTGTTTAGAACGAACTTTTGTCGCTGATATTTTTTGTTTCTCCATTATTTATAATATATTTGGTAATATTTTCGGAAATAACTTAAAAACCCTTTTAAGTGTCTTGTCACGAATATCCTACCAGTCCTGTCATATAAATTCTAAAATCAAAATTTATATACAACGTTTTTTGTAGTTTTATTTTATACAGGTTGGTTTGGTTTTTGATTTATAGTCTTGATGTATACATAAAGAAATGATTCCAGTTGCTTTCTTGTTACCTTTTTTAATTAAAGCAGTAATAAACCGTAGATATTATTAATTAAATACATATGACAGACTATAAAATAATGTATGTACTAATTTTTCTGTATTAAT